>JAPYZI010000958.1:0-144316 GCA_030523105.1 Ophioninae sp. A BG-2022a
GGAACCGAATTCTACAACTATAAAAACTTTTTTAGCATCGTGCTTTTTGCTTTGGTTGACGCCGATTATAATTTTTTATTTGTCGATGTGGGATGCCAATGGAGGATCTCAGACGGCGGTGTCTTTAAGGATACAAAACTTTATGATTTGATAGAAAATCGTTTAATAAACTTTCCATCACCTCATCCACTCCCAGAAGGACATAGCCCAATACCCTACTTCTTTGTGGGGGATAGTGCCTTTGCTTTAAGTGAAAATCTGATGAAACCATATGCTGGGACACATCCAAACAGAACTTCAAAGAGAGTATTTAATTACAGACTAAGCAGAGCTAGAAAAACAGTTGAAAATGCATTTGGTATCATATCGTCTGTCTTTAGAGTTATAAGGAAACCAATGCTTTTAAAGCCTAATAAAGCTGAGCTAGTAGTTATGACAATTGTTCTTTTACATAATTATTTGAAACGTCACTCTAGAACTACATACTTCAATCAAGAATTAATTGAAACTGAAGAAGATATGAATGAAGAAACATGGAGGCAAAATAATGAAGACCTGAGATCACTACTGCCTTTAAGAAATATTCCTCGACGATCACCTGCACATTTAAATGCATTGAGAGATGAACTCTCTGATTATTTTATGAAAAAAGGGCAGATTTCTTGGCAAGACAGATATTAAAAGAAAAAAAATTCTAACCAGTCTTTACTTACCGAGTTCAGTCTCTTTCTCGGTTGGTTACGGTCGTCTAAAAATGTTGACGCTTCATAAGCAAACCATCGGCTTGTGTATGTCTCCGAAGCACTTGTAAATAAAAAAGATAAAAATAATTCAAACATAAAAAACACAATCATTATCGCCCTGTAAAAACACAATAACTAAAAATAAAGAGGTACAGCTCAGTAATTTTTAGTAATAAATAAAATAAATAAGTATTTTTTTACTACCGTAGGTATATAGTATAGTATTCTTGTTGTCTATGTCACACTATTTTGACACTATCTGACTATTCGAACATCGAACGCGAACGAAAATAACTTGTGAATAGAATAATATTATAAATAAATAATAATTAAGTGTTTTCTTTACCTTTTCCTGTTCCTTTCGATTTTTTCCCCTCAGTTTTTCACGACGGTAGGATGATAGGAGACTAATAACTTTGCTGTTACATTTTTCTTGCGCTGTTTCCATCAAGTTGGATATTTCCAACCAAGCGTCCAGTTTCAGATGTTTTTTGTAAAAAAAATCATTTTGTGAATTCCACAAAATTTCTCTTGTTCTGTACGCCTCAATTAACTGCAATACTTTCTCTTCACTCCATGATTCATGTGTAGGCTCTGCCGAAGCTGTGTTTTCTTCCATTGTTCGCGCGCGTTCCGCACTACAGACACAAACAACCCGTCCACACTGACGCTCCGTGCACACTGCGCGCCCCTTTGTCTTCGGCAAAAAAACCGACAAAGGCGGATCGCGGCGCTCACGTGTTGAAATACTCTGTTCGTGCGCGTAGTGTGCACGGTTCGTGCGCGCAAGGTGTCTACACTAAGGGAATTCAGTTACATTGCATGATAGATTGCGACAATATGGACGGCAAATTCTTTCATTACGTGTTACATTGCGTGTTACATTACAGCAGTCTGTACCTGCCTTAAGAGACCATTTTGCTGAATACTTTAAAACGAACGGGTCCATTGCATGGTAAAATAATTATTAAAAGTGTGCAGTTAAAAGATCACCCGGTAGAGGCAGTTCTACCACAGATTTAAAACATTTAGCATACTATGATTATAGTTGCAATTACTAAATTAATAACAAATAAACATTAATTCGATAGAAAATCTTAATCTCTGTATTAAATTAGTTAATAAAAATTCTTACCTCAGAATCCTTTGTTTTTCTTGGAATATACACAACATCCAAACTTTTTGACATGTCATTATAAAATGACAATTCGGGTTTGAAAATGTCGTCAGTGCCGCTGCCTGACTTTATAGATTCTGATATTTTACTTCTTAACTTTCTATAAGTTGCCATCAAGGTATCTCTTTTCTTTTTTATTTCCGTTATCGGGATGGTGCCGTCTTTCAATTTAGATTGTATTCTCACTCAGGAATCATGCTGGTCATTTCTGTTTTTGTGTTCCGAACATTTGGAATTACATAAAGCTGGTTCGTTTTCATATAAATGTATAAATCCAAAAATTGTTTAATTTGTCCATTCCATAATTAAATACGCAAGAGTACTTCACGCTTGCACAAGTCGAAACGAAATGGAAGACCGACACTTCGCTTCACTCATTTTGTGGTGTTAGGTCTCTTGTCCACAAATAATTTATATCAGAAGGGTTTGTTTCTTTCGTATATTTATTTATTCGCACCGACGGCGTTTCCTCTTTGTTGTAATCACCTTTTGTGTCCGTTTTGTTAACCGTCGCTAATGGCGATCGTCTTCAAACTTTATATCTTTTTTCAGCTAAACAAAGGAATAATAATAATTGTATATACTCTATTTTGAATTTGTAGCGGCTTGCAAGCTATTGCCGCTGGCGCTGCGAGCGTCTGGGAACGTACGCTCAGTCGGTAAAGAAGTTGGACAAGTTTGGGGTGACAGAGTCGCCACAATTTGCGTCGTCCCGCGCCACCACGCGCGCACTCCAGACACCACGAGTGCACTCGCGCCGCGCCGGCCCGCGCTTTTGAAGTTACCGACTTCAATAGGAACGGACGCGCTTTCTCACGCTAGCCCGCATCGCCTCGAACCACTACCTTCACACGGCGTGTAGGCACGAGCTGGCGCGACGCGACTTGTGATATCTCGGGCCGTGTAAAGTCACCTTAAGAGCTGTCCTTCTATGTATGTACGTTTGAATTCGTTGTCTCGGGCACGCGATCATTATCTGTCAACAAAACTTCGAATTGCTGTTTAGACCCTGCGTTTACGCATTTTATCGTCAGTTATCAGGAGAATCAATCATTGTATCTCGAATAAATTAAAAAAGTCGCAGAAAATCGATTAATAGCGCGAACTGTGCAATTGCCCAATTGTGAAGCGAATCCTCGGAAATTATAACCTCTCAACGTTTGGAGTTTTGACATTCCCTTGCTCCGAGTCTCTTTGATGCATAATTAAGAGTTATCGAAGTTAAGAGGATTGATTAGAAAGACACGAAAAGACAAGAAACAGCAGCGATATAACGGAAACAGTCAATAATTGGGCATCAATTGAAGACTGAAGCAGACATGTCTTCGGCTATGGAGATTCTCTGGAAACAAGCGATAAAGACTTTTTCGGGTCGCCGGAGCGTTGGCTATCGGTTGTGTCCAAAGAATTTCGACAAACTGCGAATTATGATCAACAAAATCCGTGCTGAGGACGTTAATATCGATAAACACGTTCTTCGTGTTGTTGAAACTGAGTCCGCTCCGATGTGCGTTATGGACGTTTTCGAAGATCATGACATAACGATTGCCATTTTTCTTGTTAAACACGATGTTGTAATGCCAATGCACGATCATCCTGGAATGCATGGCTTGTTGAAGGTAATGCAAGAAATATCCATCAGAGCTGAATGCGGGCCATCGCACTATACTTTCAATACAATCGTCTTAAAAAATGTTTTAGAAGATTTTTCTTAGAAAATGTTCATAAAGTTATTCACTGTCTGTATACATACAATGGAGGGCTGTTTTCAATTCAAAATTAAAAAATGGGCCATCTGTCAAAAAGTGTGTACAAAATCAGACTCAGTGTGTAAAAAATCAGATCTTGAATCTGTGAATCTAGATAATACCATCCATGTTTCGCCTTACAAGTTGTTAATTTAGAAATAAATTAACGTTCAGAAATTTTACTTTTCCAGTTATAATAATAATGGAAGTCAAATTTAACAATATCAGCATGTGCTTTACTGTGGATTTGTCATTTGCTGTAGAATACTTCTATATCTACTCCAACTGATGAACAAAAAAATTTCTCAATTCTTCCATTTGAATAATACATTCAGACAATCTTATTATTAAACATTTTCACTCAAAGACTCAATATGGTATTGCATTTTTGAATGATTGCTCACTAAGCCTTAGATTCCAATAAATCTTTCATGATTTCATTAACTGACTGCCAATAATAGATATAAAACTAATAATTAAAAACTGCATTATAACTGAATGCCTCAATTGTGACTAGATGGTTCCACCAAAAACTAGAATTTACGAATAAACAAAATCGAATGGAAGTCAAATCATCTCTGAATTAGGAAATATTAGTTCACAATCTCAAATCCAAATTTATTATGTTCCAACGAATAACAAAAACTGAGAATCTGAAGAAACAGACTGAATCCATAAAATTTCAGGTATTGTGCGGCACTGTAAAAATCAACAATTATACAGTGAGAGTACAGGAAGACCACTTGATACAACCCGGAGAGAAATTCAATGGTCTGAAGCATCCCACTGTGACAGTTCGCCCTAATGACCCAGCTTGTGTTTTAATACCGGATAAACGAAATTTCCACGAGATTTCTTGCATCGAGGGACCAGCGGTTTTCCTAGACATACTAAGTCCGCCGTATATCTTGGAATCCCGAATTCCTGATATACATCTTAGGCCCTGTACTTACTTCAGAGAAATTACAAACGAAGAGAGGCCTGCTGAAGGCGACATCGAAGTTCAATTAATGGCAATCAACAAACCACAAGACTTTTACGCTATAAGTATGAAATATCCTGGACCGGCGCTCAGATGATTTCCAATTTCGTGCTTTCCGTGTATTTAATTATCGGCGGAGACCAAAAACGCCACGAGGTAACTCGTCTGGAATGCTTCTCGTACTGGTCTTGATACTTTTCACCTCGGTCGTCTGCAGTAATACTGATAAGGAAATGTTTCCCTTTTTACATTTTTAATTTTATTCAAATGCATTCTTGTATTTTGTACATTGATATTAGCAGGAAAACTGTAAGATCGTAAAACGCGAATAATTTACGACGTTAAAAGTATGTATCGTTGGAAAGCAATGAACTTTATTTTCAAACTTTCTAATTTTCTTTTAGGACACTCTTGACAAAGGAGATTGTATCAATGTTTTTACGCATTTTGTATTTGAGATTTTCGACTAATAATTTCCCAAAAAGCATTTCATTTTAAAAGAATAAAAAATGTAATAAAAAACAATAATCGTTGCGTTCCAACGACAAAAAGTTCGGTGGAAATTCAGTGAAAGAAATGAGCGGAAGTTACATGGTTTTCCAATAATTTAACTTTCGTTAATATATATAACGCTTCGATTAGTCGTTTGAGCATTCTCGTGATTCAGAACGATTTGAAATGATCAAAGATGGTTGCATCGATGCGCCAATGCTTCGGTGAATAGTACAAAGAATAATAGTGAAGCTCGCAACTATATTTTTGTCTAGCTGTTTGAAATTCGAGAAGCGAACAAGGGAAAAATCGAATACGAAGTGATCGATCATAGAAGTTACTCGATTTTCCAAACACTGAGTTATCCTTATTATTGGTACTTTTTACCAGTCGAATGTGCGCTGATTTAAAAGACGATTATCTCGTTTCATCGAGAAACGATTAATATCGTAAACATTTTCGAGTAATGATAAAATTCGACGGTAACGGTGGAGGGACAACATTCGGTAGATTTTTCGTCTGCTTATCCTATGGCAATATTAATTTTTTGAAATTTAAGGAAAGATTATAAAAATTATTTATGGGAAAATGTAAAATGTGGAATATGAGTTTCCGAACAAAATTAACTAATTTTGGTATTATCGAGTCGATCAGGAATTCTTTGACATTAAAAGTGGTGGCATAATTTTGTACCGTTTTTCTAATCTATCGTCTAGAAAATCTATCTTTTTCGTGTGCTCTTTTAAACGAGATATTTCGCATTTTTCGCCCATTGAGATTTCAAACTTATTACTTTGGTTTAGTACGTAGGTATTTACTAACAAGGAAAACTTCCCAGGTGACACCCTTCGATTTTGTTGAAATTTGGATATGTTATAAAGCATTGAACAGTAATCGACACGTATTTTTTTATCGGCGAAAGAACGGTTTAAAGGGCACCCCTCGAAAAAGGCATCTCCAGGGGTAATATAGCAGTTTTGAACATAAGGGGTCCACCGATTTTAATGAAACAAAACGGAGCATTCCTATTTTTTTATTTTCGGTTACTCCACACGGCGAAATATTAAATGGAAATCAACGAATTAGGGTTTATTTTAAAGGGGGGAAAATATTGAAGTTTGAGGGATTAAACCACCCCTTACACGATTTAAATCGGGGTGGTTAATCCCTTAATTTATATTTTGTGCAATTTTTCATCGCATCGGAATAGAAGAGTTTTTGTTATTGTTTCATTAAAATCGCTGGACTTTTTGTGTTCGAAACTGCTATATTACCCCTAGAGATGGCTTTTAATGGAGCGGTGGCTTCCCCCCTTATAACCGTTCCGCTGCCGATAAAAAAAATATGTGTCGCTTACTTTTTGATGCTTTGTAACACATCCAAATTTTAACAAAATCGAATGGTGTCACCTGGGGAGTGTTCCTTATAAAAACACACATCGAAAATCGATAGAAATTTGAAGCTTAAAAATGGATTGAAAAATGAAAATATAAAATTGTTGCATCGCGAGATTATTAAATTTCAAAGTGTTTGATGAAGTACACCAAATCCTTTAAAATTGGCTACAGGCCATTGGCGTAGTTACAAGTTAGCCGAATGATATACGTAAAATTTTGAAAATAAATTCAGAGCAACGGAAGTTGCTCTGAATTTATTCCTTTGAATACCAACCTCGATGTATTGAACATCAGTGATGCATTTAGGTCTTTGAATTAGAGAAAACAACGATGTTATTGCTTAAACAATTGCCTTTTTTCAATTTCAGCAGGGAATATTTACCTAATTGAGACAAATATTTTTTTAGACCGGTCGATTTGCGAGCTTATCATTAACAAAGCACTATTAAGCGAACTTCATTTTATTACGACGGGATTATCGTCGTTCCATGAAAAAACGGTTGCTAGAATAATTAGTATTTTTTCCTCAAATCAGCCCTCATTCGACTTGATGTTGCAGAATTGCGGAAAACATGATTTTTGCACATCCGTTATCATTAGGCTTCGTGAATTATGTGTTTTCCATTTAGTGGATGATCCGAATTTCACGTTCAGTCGAGATTCGTTGATACGCTCGAAGGTCGATTCAATCGTAGTATACATGTAGATTTGAACAGAGCTGCAATGAAGGACGTGGATATTTCGAACGAGACAAGTGAGTGAGAAAAAAAGCAAAAATATGAGTGGTACTTAACAAATTTGTAATTAGACGGATAAGCTGTTAGTATTATTCAGTAAATATATTTGTACATCACATAAAAATGCTGATTGCGGAATCATTATTTTCGTATTTCGCTCCTGATTCAATACTCGTGATTTTCTTTTATTTTTTACAGCTCTAGATGATAATAGTTCAATGCCGAGAACGTGGGCTCTGATAAAGTTACATATCTAACAATTGTTCAACCGTAAGATTCGCGGCTAGTAAATCTTTCGATAATGAGTCGCGTATGAAATAACGAATCGTCTTGTATATAATAAAAAAAATTATCGTGTCATATGAAGGTAAAGCAATGATGTATCGCAACAAAACTGCACGTCGACTTGGGCAACGTACATGAAATTACTGTTTTCAAAACTTCACGGTGGAAATATCCACGAATTCTCTGTCAAGATTTTATAGAGAAAATTATTGACGCTATTCGTTAATTTTGTTCTCGTTTAGCACCATTTGTTTGCGTGCACCTTGTCAAAGTAGAATTATAATGGAATTAGAAATCATTCAATCGTTTGATCAGGCTTCGTCGAATTGAATAACGAAAGATGCTAAAAGATCAAGCTTTCGATTGCCAATAATAATGTCGAGCGATTGCGGAAATTCTACAGCTCAGAATATTCAAAAGCCGGAAAACTGATAAATACGCGATTAAGATGTTCCAGAAATGAAGTGAATCATTGTCGCGCATTTTTACGTACAATGAAATACGGATATGGAATGCTTTCTCGATCGACCAGAAATGCTCTTTCACTTCCCGGTTCTCGGGATATCCGAATTGTCATTGATACACAATCTAAATTGATATTCACGATTGGAGCGATGAAAAATAAAATTGAAAAAAAAGAACAGATACCGCCTTCTCAGTTATTTCGAGTTGTAGATTTGATAAGAATTTTCATGACATCTGACGCTGTGCGATGGGCTGGCAATGTTTGGTTACATGTTCATCGAATGCATTAACTTCTCTCATCGTTCATCACTAATCGTGCTTCCGCCTCAACGTAACGGAAGTATATATATTTGAAACTATTCCTGTTACCAATCACTGCTTGGCCAACTAGAATTACAGGAGAAAAGTTCATCGGCGACCTTGATTCATCGAAAAAATCTGAAAACTATTCATGTATGTACATCTATCATCCATTTATCAGTTTCGTCTGATTCTCGCTCTCCCAAGCGATGCTTCGAGTACTTCACGCAAAATCTTTCTTTGTTCACCATCTTTCGTGTGTTCCACCTCAAAATCGGTGAATATTCGATTGTTCGTTTGCTACGCCAACACTAGCGCTGTCTCCGATCCTCGAGGAAAGACATTACGTCAATCGAACGATTGGTATTTCATTGTATTACGGATTTAGCTCGTTTGGTCGTTGTCCGTACTCTGTTGCCTTCTGTACAGCGCCACGTTTAAGTCCGTATAGTCCATTATACGTCTTTGGCACTGCCTTACATATTGTTGTTGCTTGTGGTAAATCTTGAAAGCACCTTTTATCGTGATGAATGCCACGCCTCCCTGGAAATATGCAATGACCGCTGAGTAATCGATTATAGGACGAGATTAATAAATTAATTTAAAAATTGGTTTTGCTTTTTCATGGCATTGAAACATGCGT
The DNA here is from genome assembly GCA_030523105.1 of Ophioninae sp. A BG-2022a. Lineage (NCBI taxonomy): Eukaryota > Metazoa > Arthropoda > Insecta > Hymenoptera > Ichneumonidae > Ophioninae sp. A BG-2022a. Next base: position 8,970 of record JAPYZI010000958.1, read on the forward strand.
CGGTAGAACGCAATGATAATTCCGATTAACCTAATATTTTTTTCACAACTTTTAATGATGTTGAATATTGCCAATTTAGAGTTTTAGAATATTGCCAGTATTGTATAGAATATTGCCAGTTGAAAGTATCAATAATCGAAAAATATCTTCAATTTGTATTAGAAATCTGTGGATACCCACCAGAAGAGTTCTCTGAAAATTTGAGTTTATGCTCTCAAAGAATATTTTGCCGCAGATGCTGGCGATGGTCGGAAGTAGAAGGGCTCCGCACAAAATGCGAGTCGCCGATACGGGATCGCTCATTGATGGGACCTCTTGCGATTGTGTTCTGTCGGTGTCGGAATAGCTATGAATTGTGAACGGACTAATTAGATACGGTGTAGAATTAATTGGATAATTGGATGTTGCCAAGGTAATTTTCAGGGATATTGCTTTCGGGATGTAGATCAGCTCACCTGCATGGCAGGAAGTGCCTGAGAATCGGAACTTTGCAAGCATGCCTTCGGAGGAGGCCGAGAGCTTGATCCTCCCATCGAAGCATTTTTCCGAGTACAAGCATAATCGGTATTGTTGGTAAACCGACGAGAAGTATCAGGGGATCAGCCTGCTCCATCATTGTGAGACCATCCTTATGACCAACGACTTGCATCACTGTTACCGCGCCGTACGTAACTGCCGTCCAATAAATTGATCCGACGACTATTCCGGCCGCTATGAATGGACATACCCGAAATATGACACCGTCTATAGTGTCCAATATAACTACCAGAGGCCCTGAAATTACGAAAGAAACAAATGGTCAAATAGCGACACCGTTCGATCATTTAATTTTCGTTATTCTTGTCTATATCGCATTCTGTAAGATGTCAGTGGATCGATTTCATTTTTTCAGGTTGAGTTAACCCTGCGAGGTAATCATGAGTGGAATCGACCCGACGATCAACTTTGGGCCAAAATATATAATAGTTCCCAGCTTTGAATGGGACTTTTGTCGCTATCTAGATGGATTGAAGTATCTTGATCCCATAAAATCGACACCATTCACATGTCAGAATAATTACCTGTTATGGAATGTGAGCTTGGTTGCTATTGATTTTCCAAAAGGATATGTAAGGAGTATCAGATCTAACAAGGGAATTTTGAAAAATCACTTTTTAAATAGTGCCTAAACCGTAATATCAACGTGCCTTTCAAATTTCACGTTTCTGTTTCAGCGGTTTAGGCTGGCTATTGATGAGTCAGTCGATTAGGACTTAGTTTTTTATGTATAGACATATAAATACTCGTTTTTAAAGATCGTTCGACTTCTACGTACCCATGTTGGGATAAACGATTATGTATTCCGTGTTACACTGAGGACATGCGACATGAGCACCAGCGCGACCTTTTTGTTTTTCATCGACCCAACGTTGTATACAACCCTGATGCACCCATTTGGTGGTGCCGCGGCAGTGACAAGGCTTCACCCAAGAAGCCGTCGCGTCGTCTTCGTCCGTTGCGAAGCAAACCCAACAATATCTTTTGCTAGATTCAAGTGATAATATCAATTCCATTTTTTTCACAATCGTACGAGGATCGAAGGGATACATGATTCTTTACTCTGATTGATAGTCCAAAAAGAAAAGTAGTTTTTTTTTTGCACAGATGCATAGAGGTTTTGAGAGATTACGAAAACATGGAAGTTTTCTATGTTATTCGTAATATCCATAGTCACATGTATGTATACAATCATATATCATATATCCCTTGGACGAAATCATGTATGTCCAAGCCTGACGACACAGTGCGTCTTACTCATCGTCCACACTTAAGGTTGGATCACTGGTCGTCGTTTGACTGGGTGATGATGCTCCGTCGGTTACGTCAACAGATGATTCTGGGTCTGTTAAATTTGACGTTGTGTTGCATGTCGTTTCCTCCTCGGATGATATCGTAGCTGCTGGGCTATCCGACACTTCTGCAATATCCAAAGAAATAAAAAAAACATTGTTCTGAGAAATTGAGAATACAGTTCACTTATGTGAGAGTTCAACTTCATTTCTTCATGAAAACTTCCAAACATGCTTTCCTTTTTGACAGTTCTATATAGAAATAACAATTCTCTAAACAACTCGTTTGATCTAATGATCATTTTTCATTGGTCAGTGAAATGTCTCATTGTATCAAAAAGTCTCAATCATTACAATCAATGTCTTACCGCACATCAATCACAAGTTCAAAGAGTTATAATAACCAAATGTCTTGTATATAATAATACAGAGTATACTTGAAGTTGGTGACTCGTAAAAGTCCTCAATTGTTTGTGTAGTATATTCAGAGGGACAAAACAAATATTACCATTGTTCGATTCACTATTCTGATTCTGTGGCACAAAATTGTGATTAAGTCTTCTGAGGGTCTCTTCTAATCTCATTAAATGAGGGACATCTGCCTCTGTTTCACCAGGTTCAATTCTTACGGCTCGGGTGCCGCTTTCCAGACTGTACGAAACGTGAGCTCCACCTTCGTCAGACATTCCGACCGGCATTTGGTCAAATTTATTCTTGAAACAAGGACATCCTCATACCTGCAAGCAACCAACTATCAATAAAGCTATGACACTGGATTGGAAATTACCTAAACTTTGAAGGACAGGTTTAGATGGCAACTGAATATCAATTAAATTTCTTAACTTCGATTAAAATATCGATTCAGACTCAGCCACTCGATCGATTATCAATAATGCAATGTATTAATAATTTGTTTACAAACTCGAGATTCTTAGCAAAGTAGAAATGATTGCACTCAATTCGAATAAGCAACTTACAATATTTTTCATACCCATTCGAATGTGTCGAAAGTTCAGAAGTAAAAACATCATTCTCATTGGACAGGAAAATATCTGTGATTGTCAAAAAAATTGTACGATAATGATGTAATTCGTGTCTGGTACGTAAAACCAGGAAGGTTAGAAGTCAAAATAGGAAGTGGAAGAGTGTTGGAAATGGCAGTGGACAGCACAAAAAAAAATTGGCTCGCCATTGTTCAATCGCATTATCAAGAGAACATATTACAATAACAACACGCACTCTATCGATATAGCAATAAAAACAGGGAGCAAAGATTTTGTGTGTGCCTTCGTCAAATTGGCATATGTAAAGTTACCTCAGAACAATCCGCGAAGTATCGGTCACTTCTTTTGCAGGGCGCAACGTCTGCAAAATGGGACCGATGATTTTGATATGGTAATTGGAGATAGATATACCGTTAATTTCATTTGTAAAAGTTTTCTGAATGTAAATATGTAACGGACGGTGACAAGAGCCAAGTTATCGTTTCATCGGACTGACGAAAAAGTTTTTTACGTTTCGCATAAAAAGGTTGGCAACGTGCAGCGGGGCGACACGCCGGACTTCTGCTTCGTCCGCACTATGTAGTTCTATCTCTTACCTTCGTGGCGCTAGTTGTCCTGTGAGACGACTTTATTGCGGCGATGCGGAACTCGCGACTACAAGGTTTATAATATGTGTATTTAATAATCTAGCTATCGAATAAACGCCTGCGATACTTTTGTGTACACATACACTACTATTTTCGAAAACGAAAATTGCTGTATATTTAAATACTAACTTTATTGCGTCAGTTTATGATATAGGTATGTCAGTAAACAATCATGGAAATTTGTATGGAAAATATAATAATTGTCATTAAATAATCAGCTTAAAAAATATTATTAGTTTTAAAAATGCACAATTACTCCTTATAAGTATAATATGAGCTGGAGTACTACTATTACTACCTTATCAATTGTGTCGTAATAAATGTGATATATGTACATAGTGACAGTTTTATATGTACATTGTCGAATGTAGGGCGCTCTCTCTCTCTCTCTCTCTCTCCCTCTCTATGCTGTACTGGCATAGGTTTTCCGCAGTTTCCCTATGCTCGTGCCAGAAATGGCATGGTGAATACGGTCCAGAGGGGAAAAGTCGGTCGCGGCCGTAAAAACCCGAAAGGGTATACGGGGAGGAACAAGTAATAAAAAAAGTTATTAAAACTTATAAATAAATAAATAAATAAATGCCCGTTCGTTCACACCGATGAAGGGCGCAGAGGTCTACCCATACGACAAAAGCACGTACAGCGAGGCACCCACTACTACCGGATGCAAGCTTGGTGGGGGCTCAGGCTCATCGTGCGTGGCAAATTCGCTGCCTTTAAACATTAATAATAATTCAGCGGTCGATCTGAGAACCATAAATATCAATCAACTCAGAATTTCACCCTCAACTCCCTTCATGTCACATCATGTATGACATTCCGTCCTGGGACACCCTATATATATATATATGCGTAGTATGAAAGCTTCTCACAACATAACGAGTGGTACGGGAGGCAGAGTAGGGCACTAAGATTTCTGGACATTTCGCACAGCGAAAATACCGAGTTGTGCCACTCTCAATGACATATGATCGTATCCTCAGAGAAGCCAACGAATTCAGACGTACATAAAAGAACAGTTCTTATGGGAGGAATGAAGACAAGTATTCTGCGACGCAAACTGCCGCGTGGCGGCGTGACGAGCGAACAGCTGTCAGAGTGCGGCGTCGGGAAAGGAGCGGAACGAGACACCTATCTCTCTCTTATCCATTTCGGAGCGAAAACACGCTTGAGCTACAGCCTTGAATCGAAAGCAATGTGTTTGATGTTTTTTTTTTTTTTTTTTTTTTTTTTTTTTTTTTTTTTTTTTTTTTTTTTTTTTTTTTTTTTTTTTTTTTTTTTTTTTTTTTTTTTTTTTTTTCAAGCACAACTATTTAACTTTTAGCGCGGCAAGAAATATCGTCTTATGTCTTCAAACTTTTCAGTATATATATATATATATGTGTGTTTCTTATTTAAAAATATATATCAGAAAACGACGGGAATAATTGTTTTATGATCGATGATGATCAAGAATTAAATAATGTAACATTTAAAAAAATGCAAATTCTGGAGACTTCAACCTTCGCCCTCCTCAGTTCCACCTGTTGATGCTGCTCCTATGGTTATATGAGCTAACGTTAGAGTAATATACACACGACTATATAGAGCATGTGAATGGACTTCTATTTAACTATTTAAGAATATTTTCAATTAATGGATATTTTTTTAACACACAGCACTATATGATTTTGCAAAAAAAATATTGGCTACAAAATATAATTCGAACCGTTTGCACTTGCAGTTATCGTAGATTATTGGTTTCTCCTGCAACAACCAACATTCGTAGAATTAATAATTATTCACCTGAATATTTTATATTAAATAATACGATAAAAGAATTTGCGCATAATATTCTTTGTTAGCATCTTCAAGCGATTCTGACTTTGTTATCCGAAAATTCACCGTACATCATACAATGTTTCATTATCTCGTGTGGTAGTGGAACAAAGAGAGAGCGCTAGCGAAACAAAAAGGTGCAAGCGAGACCGAGCGTGTCCCCAGCGAGAACGACCGCACGAGCTCCCAGCGTATAATACCTATAAGCGGAAGCAAGACGGAACCATGACCCCAACGCATATAGGGGAAGCCTACAAGAGGAAGCGAGAGCGACAATAAAAACTGCCGCCAGCGCCGCTGATTGAGAACTACCCTTGGGGACATGTCCCCAAGAAAATTGGCACATAAAATCCTTAAGGGCTGTCCTTTTAGGCACGTCTGAATTCGTTGGCGAAGCCAAGGGTCTCTACGAAGGTAAACAAGAGTCATTCGTTTATCCAGAGCGTATATCTTGTCAATTATAAGTATGAAAATAATTGAGGCTTTGCAATTATATAGGTTCGACAGAAAGTATATTTGAAATATTTGTGCACGTTCATCTATATCCTTAAACATTTCCGAACAGTATTTCGTTATCCCTTGTGAGCGAGTAAAGAAATGCATGAGTCGATAACAACGTGTGAAACTATACCGGTAGTTGCGTGCAGTAGGTATTTTGACAGCGCTGCATTTGACGTAAGAACCGTTTAGAGCTCTCAATTTACGAAAATAAAATCGAATTCTGCCCAAAGGAGCATTTATCTTTTCCAAAAATAAACACTTACCGAAACCGCCAAGTTTCCGATTCGTTTATCAACCCCCGATGAATCAAGTTGGCCAAAATCTCTTTATCGTGTCCGTCCCCGCGTTTTAAGGACATGTAACAGATCCACATAACCTCACATATTTGCGAAACCAGTTTCTTCATAGACATTTATATTCTTCTGGTCAAACCGAGCATTAGGTTTCGTAGAGTTGATAGACGCAGTATTTGGCTATTCTATTTAACGTTAAAAATGTTTAACCTTTGAGAAATCTCTCTCAATCGATTTCACTTGTATCTTTCGCACTAAAATGTCTTGTGATACAGCTTTTACTTCTCCTTAAGGCAGAGGCGTGTGAGGATTTGCTCAAAATTGTCAACAATTACATACTAATTAATGATACCCATGGACTTCTTGAACTACGTGAAAGAATGCAACGAGCAAGCTGCCAAAAAATGTGTTTTGAATTTACGCCGTCCTTCACCCCTCCACGGCGTGACATTAGATAAACTTTGTACTTTACTTTCCATAATTTTCATTGCGTCTTCAGCTGGTAATAAAATCTACTATTTTTTTACTAATTCACGAAATTTGCTGGGAACCCTTCCTTAAATTCTGCAGTGCCGTTAAGGAAATCTGTGGGTATCTACTATCCAGGTCTGCCTTACCGAGAGTGATGGCATTCCATTTTCTCATCAGATAGTCACTTCCATTGTTAACTAAAATATCCCAGTGTTCTCTATGTTACCAACTGATGTTTTGTGCAATTTAATCATGGTGGGGGGAAAGAATTTTAGCGGTACTTTGACCGCGTCGTGTAGAGATACGTATATATGCGCCTCGAGTGCGACCATACGATCACCCAGGTTTACGCATACAGAAACAAAATGATGCTGCGTCGATAATAAAACAGAAACAAAAGCGAACGGAAGCGAGCGAAGAACCGCGCCGTTAATGGAATTTTTTGTATCAAGAGCACAGTAGCTTTCATGACGGCGAGTTGAAACGAAGCGTTTCGTCCTCACTGTGGACACGTTGACGAATAGTTGCAAACTTCGTACGCGCCGCGTGCTACTTATTCGTAGCATACGAATATACCGGTTTATTTATATATTCGTCCAAATATAAACACGTATGTAGAGGTGCTTTCGATCATGGAACACACAGTCCCGTACGTTTGCAAACTGACAAAAAGTGAGAAGCAGTACGTCGGCACTCATTTGAACGAGAATGACGAAGTGCGACACCGTGCTATCGAAGAGATACGAAACTGGATCGTGGAAAATGAGAAATTGCAGGCGAGAACTGGTAACTCGACACTTGAAAAATCGTCTTTGTGATCGTTTTACTTATGAAACGTTTCTCCCTTTTCTTCGTACCGCAGGTGACCTTCCCTAGCTTACCGCGTGATTGACTGCTCTAGTAAATCGATTCTTTTACATCGTATTTAGCGAATGTGTAAACATTGTATCGATTTATCATAGTATTGCGAAAGAAACGTGCAATTTTTTTACGAGAATTACGACGCCGCGCTTGGAAGTGGGTCTTTGTGCATATTCGAATGGATCGATAATCGGTCGAATGTTATCGTCGTTGATGAATTATCTGTGAAACACGCGACAATGGAATTCGATAGAAGGGAGTCATTGGTGTGAACGACTTCCGCGGCATTCTGTATCTAAAAATATTTGACGTTCTAACGACACTATGGTCATCGCTTCCGTATGTTTTTCCTCAAACGGGGAACTCTTCGCGAAACGTCACGCACGACCACGATCGAGTGACGTCGGCGTTTCTTTGTTCTTGGAAAGACCACCTCCTTTTGCTTGTCCGATTGACACTATTTTCTTCTTTTAACTTCCCACAGACGATTTTTCGATCCTCCGATTCTTGCGGGCCTGCAAATTCGACATTTCGAAGACGAAAAAAAAGTTGAAAAATTATCACGTTCAGAGAGCGAAACTGCCAGAGTGGTACGCCAATCGAGATCCCCGATTGCCGGAGCTTCAAGAATTATTCGATTTGGGGTAAATTCATCCACGTGGCTTTGAATTTATATGAAAAAAATGTGTTTAAAACCCGTTTTTATTTAATGTAGTAAAAGGTAAACAATTTTTTTTTTCATAAATTACCTGTATATAACTATAAATACAAACTTACAGCAATAGGGATTTGTTAGACTTTAATGAGTACACTTTGTAAATATATTACGGAAAATTAATATATACTTGTGGACTTTTAATATATATAAAACCATTCGAGTACAACGTCTCGATCAGTAGGTGGTTTTTCACTGCTGTTAAAATTTAAAAAATGGCCCATCTAAAACTGTAAAGTTCGAATTTTTAGCTTTAACGTATCCCTAGCAACCAACTGAACTAGAATTTTTAATATACATGAGAAAATAACAAAACGGTAGCGAAAAAAGGAAGAACAAAAATGACATGTTTTTTCATTGCGTTTAGCAAAAAAGAGGAGTAATAATTATTGCATATAATTTTAATTGAGTCGGTTGCTATAGGTGGCCAGAATATGTGTTTAAAATTTCCTAACCCCAAGAGAGGTAAACAAGCAGTTTAGAAATAAACACGTTCTAAGCTTTTGTGAAAAGAAAATTATACAAAAATAAACTTATGCTTAATCAGCGATGCCTGTAGAATGTTCTCGAAAATAAGTAAAGTTAAATAAAAGGTCATAAAAAATATTTTTTTTTTTCAAATATATTTAAACACTATTCATACGTATTAAATTACATATCAAATAATATCTCGATATTGTCCAATATATTTCGTAATAAATATAAACTTTTCTAGTGGCAACGAAAAAAATGTGTCAATTTTCTATCGCACCATTGAATAATTTTTTAATTCCATGTTTTGCATTTTCAATATCTTTAAATTTCTTCACTCGCCGACAGTCAAGAGAATCTAAGGAATTTCAAGGGTTTATGGCAGAGGAATGAAATCGAATGAATTGAAATTGAATTAGACAACTATAATACAAAATTGTCATGGGCTTGTTTCTCAAAATATGTGAAATCATTTTAATATTTTTTTTCATTTTGATTTTAATATTTTTTTTCAAACACTTTCCTTCGTATTATCATTATCGCTCATACCTTCTTTCATTCTCACGTTTTTCTTTCCTCGAAATTGATAACGTAATCGATTCAAGGGTTTTCCTGCCTCTACGAGAATTGGACGAGGATGGGAGAATGATAATAATAACGCGTACTTGCGTCCACGATCCAAACAAGCACAAACAAGCTGACGTATTGAAGGTGACCGTTTGTTGATGGGCTCTGTAACTTCCGTTTGCTTTTTATTTCTCGCTATTTGACTTCCGTTTCTCGCGTTTACGTGTTGTATTATCCACAGGCTGGAAAAATGATATTGGACGTGGCAACGTGGAACAACGAGGCCGTTTCCATTCACGGTGTGATAGCGATTTTCGACATGACCGGCGTCACTCTCGGCCACGGTCTACAGATGTCTCCGAGGGTCATTCAACATCTCGTGCACTCTTGGCAATCGTGTTATCCTCTCAGGATAGTGTCGATGAATTTCGTCAACGCCCCAACTTACGTGAACGTTGTTCTCAACGTTTTTCGTTACTTCATGACGAAGAAGTTGCGTTCGCGACTCCGCGTTCACACTACGCGCGACAAAGTAAACTTTTTCGAACAAATTCCCAGCCATGTATTGCCGGAGGAGTACGGCGGAACTGGTGAATCCATGAAGAATTTGGCAGGTATCAGAAAAAATCTGAAATTGAATGGAAACGTGAATATGGAAAATAAATCATTTGGATGTTGATTCGTATGGTTTTGGATTGAATTCCAATATTTCGTGAATTAACGATTTTTATCGTTTTTCAGTATACTGGAAGAACGTCGCGATGGAAAATCGAGAATGGTTCATCGAGGACGAAAAGTATCGATTAGCAGTATGAATTCGTGTTGATATATGAAAATCAACGAAGGAGCTGGTTCAAAAACGTTCGTCGAACGGGAGTTTGAATTTCGAGACGCAAGTTGACATTATCGAATGGTTACTATTGCGAATCAATTTAGAATCGTTCGTCTTTGTATACCGTTATTATGAAAAGTTAAATAAAACGTACACTTGAGTCTTGGGCGAGTTCGATTGTCCTACGACTAACCGACTATTACCTGATTACGTAATTCTTCATATGGAAATAACGTAAGGACAATAATGACGCATACGCACGTAATAATATCAGAAGGCTTTTTTCACCGCAGATACAATTCCATACTAAGTTCAATATTACGTAATGCGTCAAGTGTACATTTCTCTCTTTAAAATATTCTTCTTCATTAACATTTTTTTCTCTGTTACAAATTTTATCTTCGTTAATATTGTCTTCTTATAATTTTTTCGTTTGTAAAAAATTCCTTTTTCGCTGAAATTTGTGTTCTCGTTAGAACTCATTTCTTCGTTAAAATTGTTTTTTCGTTAAAATATTTTCACTGGAATTCATTCCTTCGTTAAACTTCATTTTTCTTTCAAAATTTTTTTCTTCTTTAACATTTTACTTTCGGTAAAACTTTTTTCTTCGTACTATCTCGAAAAAGTCAATTGGGATGTCATCGGGCTATTCTGAAAAAGACAAAAATCGATAAAAGATAATAGAGATGTATTTAAGAGTACCATTGTTTTTCGAAATGTGAAAAATTACCATTTTTCTCCAGTATAGTAACGTAGATAGTCATATACGTGAATATTATGTATCAGTAAGAAATAAAACTGAATAGCAAAAAGACTGTCCAACAGGACGCTATTAAGGTACCGTAGATCGGGGCTTCTCTGACATCCAGGGTAACTTTGACAGTTTTTGGTCCTATTTTAACCCTAGGACCCTAAACTATGTGTTTTAAACCGAACCCCCTACACTGGGGTTACGAGTACCCCAGCACTTTGAATCGATGCGGTTGACTCGCTATTTGTCGTAGAGAGCTTTCTTTTTTTTTCATTTGATCGTTCGAATTCTGGAACAAACAATTAAACATGGAGAAAAAGTGTAATATTCTTTGTTCACGGTAAAAATTGCAGTTAAAAAGAATTAAGCCCATAATCTTCGTATTTTTCACGAAAATGTATAAAAAATTCTTGTACGCGTATTTTTGAGTCAAAATAGTTTATTTTTTAACAACGTTATTCAACGAAAATAAAATAGCCGCGTTTTTCGAACTTTGGTCCAAAATTCCGAAAAAAAAAAACGTGGAGGTCATCGTCGAGTGCCACGAGCTACAGTGTACTCGTGATACATTTGATCGAAGGTGTCGGTAGCGCCTTTTGTTTTGTTATAATATACAATTATTTCTGGCTTTCCTCGATCAGAACTGAAGCGTCCATCGTTGCGCATGGAAGATACGACGAAAACGATTTTATTCTTGTTCGGACAATATGAAACCAGTGTCATGTTGGTGTATGCAAATTTATTGCCTTGGACCTCCGAAATCGTGTTCATCCGTCTCCGGGATTTCTCGCTTATCTTTTGGAATCGTTCCCATCAATGTTAGGGAATGTTCTTTCTTCAGTTTTTCGATAAGGGGAATTGATGTAAACCAATTATCGCAAGTAATATTTTTATTACTTTCAACGATTGATTTACTCAGTTCCTGCACGTAATGACCCGGACCATTCTCACCTCGATCCATAGCGACTCATCGTCACTTGTAGAATCTTCTATTTCATGCAAATTATCTTTATCAGAGCCCTCTACCTCTTCCCCATGATCCGATTCAGAGTCGGTGAGCGGATCATCGTCGTCGGATTCCTTTTCATCCCGCGAAACTCCTCCGCCTGTCGTGTTCGCGATCTCGTCTGCATAATTTTGGTCTAACTGGAAAAAAATAGCATAAACACTTTTATAAAGTCACCTCTCACGATAATACACGGAATTATAAAGATTAAAGAAAAAAGAAAGGAATAAATAACTATTTACTTACGAAAACAGTAAACGGCAAAATGTGTGGGGTTACGCTAACCCCAGGCTCTTAAACACGTACTCGCACTTTAACCTCTAGAACGAAATGGACAATTTCCCCGGTACAAATATACACAGTATAACCCCCTCTCCTAATGCGACCAATAGGGAGGGGCGATCACTTCAGTGTCGAAACGCCAGGATCGTAAAAATTTAGTGGGGGTTTGGAGAACCCCTGAGTAGGGTCCTAGGGTTAACAAAGCGCCGGCGGTCGATGCGAGGAGCACTCAGCGTTATCAGCATTGTTATAATAATTACGCAGAAGACTGATTAGGTGGCTTTATAAGACCTTAGCTACAAATATTTTATTAACCCATTAACGCCCAAGAATCGCGATTTTTCCCTTCATTTTCAAGCCAGACTTTTATTATAAAAGAAAGTCATTGAAAAAAATATATACGTTATCTAGTATTTTCGAGTGTGCTCTTTCAGAATCTGGAGAGAAAGATGCGTTTTGTCCGGTACGAAAAAAAATATACCGGCTTAAAAAAAAACAGGAAAAATCGGTGACACTTTTTTCAACATTTTTTTCACATCGAAGAGTCGTTGAGAAGTAAGTTTTTTTAAACAATAGGTGCATAAAACAGTAACAATTGAACAACACATTTGTTTAATTCGCCGTTATCAACATTTTTACCACCTAAGTGACACAAAAAATTTGCCGCGAAGTGTCTCAAATGAAAAGCAGTTGGATTTAGATGAATATTGGTACTCGGGGGTTTTTGAGATCGTTGATTATAATTCTGCTTTTCCAATTCCGAAATTCAAAATGACAGATCTAATGTGGCGGACTAAAATGCAAAAATTCATTTAAATTAGATAAAATGTGGCACCCGGAGGTTTCCGAGGTAGCTGGTTGTCATTTTGCTCTCAAGATTCCGATATTGGATATGGTGGACCCAAAACTGCAAAAGTTCATTTGAATCGGATGGAATGTAGCACCTGGGGGCTTTCGAGGTCGCTCATTATAAATCGGTCTTTCGTTTTCGCAAATTCACATTTTTCGATAAACTATGAAGGTAAAAGTGTTAATTTTTATAAATTTCTCATAACTACTAATAATTCTTCATTCTACTCTTAGCTTAAACCAAAAAAAACGACATGCTTTATTTGAGTGAGTCCCCTTGTCTCTCACTGTAACCGAATATGTGATCGGTTTTTTTCATACACGTTCTGCAGAAGTACTCATTACATTGTTTACAGTAAATATATGTTCTTATTGACCAGTTAGAACAGCGAACTTGTTTGCATTGCCGGGATATATCGAGTATTGCATTTTTGCATTTTTTTCCGCCATAGTGGATTCGCCATTTTGAATTTCGGAGTTTGAAGAGCAGAATTATAATCAACGACCTCGAAAACCCCAGCGTACCAATGTTCGTCCAAATCCAACTACTTTTTATTTGAGATACTAAGCGTCAAATTTTTCGTGTCCCTCAGGGGGTGAAACGCGCCATTTTGGGGGTGAAAATACTGATAACGACGAATTAAAAAAAAAATACTGTTCAATCGCCACTATTTTATGTACCGATGGTTTGGAAAAGGGACTTTACATCGGCTTCGATGTGAGAAAAATGTTGAAAAAAAGTGTCATCTGTTTTTCCTATTTTTTTGTTTGTTTAAATACTACCATTTTTTCCTAATGGATAAAACCCAACTTTGGTCCCAGATTCTGAAAGAGAACACTCGAAAATACTAGGTTTTTTGATAATAAAAGTCTGGCTTGAAAATAAAGGAAAAAAATCGCGATTCTTAGATGGAAAACGTTGCATTTCATTTAATTCCATATGTTTTTGAACAAGATGATATAGTTTTTAATCGGGATGATGTCAAAGTAACCTATGCTTTTAATATCTTTGATACCAGTCACATCTTAACACCCTGACAAAGAAGCCCCTAAGAAGGGACCACTTTGACATTAAAAAGAAGGGTTGGCATTACCTAAATTTCGAAGCGATCTGATAGCCAAAGGATACATTATTCTATTGGCGTAAAAAGACTTGGAATTTACGATGTAAACAAAAATACATACAGAAACCTCCCAAAACCTGTTCAATGTAGCCCCGGTTTACGGTACATGATACGTACCTTAGTGCCAGGCAGGAAGTTGTCTTGCAGTTAATAACCGAAAGAAAGAATTGTTGGATACATTATAAGCGGGTGACAATTTTCATGCGGACATTTGATATCCATTTTGACAATCCTGGACATTTATTTAAAAATCACAGTCTGGCAGAATACGTTTTTGGAACGAACATAGTTCACCTTCATCATTACTGCTTACGAAGAATCGCGAGTTGAGTCGGGATTCTCCCAGTCTCATTTAGTATTGGAAGGAGCTGAATAAGCTGTAATTTAACAAGAAACTATTATTCGAAATAAGTCTTCTTTTTCTCGAAAATGAATTTTTGCGGTATCCATTACTAACAACAAAAGAATCAATGACCTTTGATTATTATTCATGAAACGTACGAGGCTCGTAATTGGTAAATGCATAAACCTAACGAGCACAATTGACTCATCAAATTAATCACGATACAAATACCAAGAGGGAACGTAAATTTCCAATCTCGTCGAATTACCATCGACATTAGCGTCGGGTGTGGGCTTCGTATGTGATGATTGTCAAGCAAATTAGCTTCGACGATAACTAATTTCGATAATTCGATTAACGATAACTTCAATTATCCTCAATAACGAGCAATTGTTCTCACGGTCCGTTTACCCTTGGAAACCGAATTAAAATTCATTGCCGTAACGAAATGCACGGTTTTTCTGCCGTGCGCGATTCACGTGGCAGGAGTGTGCCATGATAGTAAAAACGAGGAGAAAACGGAACGACAAAAATATACCAAACACCCCGAACGATTCGCACCGAACGATAAAGAATGCAGAAAGCGCCGAAAGGTGTTCATCATTTTCATCATCGTTTCCATCGATGCTGATTTTTCGACCAATCTTGAAACGAAGATTTACGATAAGCTGACTTTATTTTTGTCGAAAAAAATATTTAATTTTTCATAAATACTTATTTTATGTTCTTAAAAGTAATGCTCCTCGGATATAAATGAAACGGCGGATTTGTCAATTTCACCAGGCATCAATTCGATATTGCCTGGTGAAATTTCGTTTAATTCTGGAAAGTCGTTTAGGAAATCCGTGGCTATTTACCATTCGTTTATTCTTTACGTCTTTACCTGCTGTACCGACGGCGACAGGCGTCGGGCCATTTCTTCTTAAATATCTTCCCGAGGTACTTCTTCGGTACCAAAAGGGATTTCACAATCCAGGAATGCTTTGCATTCCAATAATAATTGGCTATCACTGAAAAGTTGGTAAAATACAAAAAGAAAAAAATTTTAACGACCATTTTTATTTATTTCCATCACGAGTTGCATAAAAAATTGTTTGAACAAGTGAAAAAAAGTGTTTGTCACTACGTTAAAGTCGTCCGTTTCAGGAACCTGCGGGGGACATCGTGAAAAAAATGTTTCCTAAGAAGAGCGTTATTTATATTCACCAGGTAATCATTTTGGTGCACAGAAAATATCGCGCTATATCTACAAAAAAATCTTTCGCGAATCGATTTTAGCGGTGTATGTTTGACGATGACGGTTCTGTGTTTGTCCGATCTTGTAGAACAGTCACTCAATCGGTAATTGCGAATGACGACTTTTCTCGTCGCTATTGCGCAGGCTCGAGAGAATCACGACAATTCGTAAGGCTCGATATAAGAATAATTTACAAAATAGAGATTTACGCCGATACGTTCAACAAAACAAAACAATAGCCAAAATCTACTTTTCCAATAACGCCGACACCAACATTTTACGAATTCGCGATCGTTGACGACTTGATTTATCGACACGATTATTGAAAATTTCACTTCGCGTCGAACGTAGCGAAAAATTATTTTTAATTGTACATGAAAAATAGATTTCGCTCGCTCCCTCCGTGAATTCGAATACATTTATTGAAAATGTGGGATCGTCTTGATGAACGGTCACGTGACTATCCGGATGTCCAAACGCCAACAAAATGGAAAAGATAAAAGATAAAGACAACAAATTGACGGAACTGAACAGACAGCACCTTTATCATCCTGGAAGTAAAAAAAAAACAATTGAAACTAATACGAACACTCGAAAGTCATCTTGATCTTTCGTCATAAAAAAAACCGAATTAAAAAAACCAATACTTGGGTTATGGAAAGGTACGAAAGAAATCAGACAATAGAAATTTATAGAAATTCGAATGCGGATCGGAAACGTAATAGAACGAATGAAAACGTTCTTCTAGAACTCTTTGGCCTTTCGAATGCAAATGTATACAGATGTGTGTTTGTGCCTGAGAATATAGGAAGAAAAGTGCATTTCTTGCACCGTATTTGAAAGTATCATCGGTTCCAAAAAAATCCATGCCACATGAGCTCCTCGATTCAAATCTTGCTGGTTGTCCGGCCCGAATAAACCCAAGCAATTCTTGCTAGTCGCGTCTTAGGGTAAAGCTTGATTCGATCTATGAACTAATCAATATTTGTTATATTTGGTTGAAAATCACCAACGGTGATAATATACCGCTTTTACAAACTTCTTTTTTTTTTAATTTTATTATCATTATTTCTTGACAAATTACAGGTGTTTAAAAAATTCACGTTGTCCAGTCGGAAATAGAAAAATAATTTAAAAAAATACGTAATACGTTACAGCAACGATACAGAGGTTGCCCGTTGCTTTTTAAAGCTTTAAGGATTTTCAACCGAATTTGGCGAATAGTCATCAGTTCACGAATTATTCGAACATGAATGGAAAAACCATACTATTTTCGTAAGTATTGCATGGAGAAAACGATGATCTAAATTGGCATGTATTTTTTTATAACTGATAATATCATTTTCTGACGCCACTTGATGTTTGTTTTTGGACACATTTTAATTCATATCTATACGCGTATGCACGCATATAGGTCTTATACTTGTAATTGAAGATTCCTCGAATTTCGGGAATTTTTGGAATTCTCGAAATTGTCGAATTCCTCGAATTCCTCGAATTCTCAATTAAAAAAAAGTTTGTAAATTCTTGACTTCCTCGAGTATTCGTTTTTCCCAAAATCTCAAGTTTATCATATTCTCGAACTTATGGAATCCTCTTATTGCCCAAATTCTTGATTTTATCAAACTTTCGTGCTTCCCAAATTCTCGAAGATCTCAAATTGGTCAAATTTCTCGAATATTCGGATTTTTTGAAAGACCGCAGATGCCATCCGCGAATTATCCTACCGATTTTTAAAAACTCTAATTCGCCACGCATTGTTTCCTTCCCGCTCGTTCCCTCTTTCCTGGCAATGTTATTTTGGAGGCTCGTTCGCGCACGTTAACCAATCAGGCAACGCTGGTTTTTTCTTGTTTTTGTTACCTCTACTTTAAATATTCTGTACACGCAATAAAACGATAACATACGACATACGAAGACAGGTACTCGCGCACTCATACATACACGATACACCTCGAAGTGCTTGACTAATAATAATCGTAAACGCTTATCCCCGTTTGAATTTAAGAACGAGCATGCTTATCGTGAGAAAGACAACGATCCAGATGATGGTGGAGATGAAGCCGTTGTACACATCTGGTTCCGTGATCGACCAGCCTCGCGTTAACATCGAGCGCAACGACGTCGTCGCCATCGTTAACGGTAGACCCTGTGACACGTATCGCAACACCGTTGGCATTCCCTCGACCGGCCATATCACACCTGCAGCGTCATCAAATTTTTTTTACTCGCCAATGTGGTGGACGGAATGTATAACGAAAAGAGACAAATTGTAAAAGTTGTATGCTCCGTCACTTCGCATCGGAGGTTTCGGTTTACTTTTTTCACAAGATTCAATTCAACTTGGCTTTCTGGAGACCCAAAACGAAAAATCAATATTTCACCCACTTCCTGACTTCTTAAAACTCTAAAATTTAGCAAACATATATTTGAGAGGTGACAACAATTGGACTTGAAAAACAAAAATATATTCTCAATGTTTCGTGTAATAAAATCAATAAAAAATTAACAAGTAGTAATACATTTTATTTGTTTTTATTTTCGGCTGAGAAAACGGCTTGAACTTTCCATTAGGTTTGTTTGCGGTTAAAGATTTTTGAACATAACCCAGAGAAAATAATAATAATAAAAATAATAAGAATTCGACTACAATTAGCTTTCACTGATATCTTAAAAAATTATATGTCAACCGTAATGGTGAAGAATAAGCAACTCCAACTGAAGGCAAAAGTTGAAACTATTTTAGAAATATTGTGCAGGAATTGTAGGATGAAGATTAGATAACAATTATAGCGATAGAAATGGTAATTAATCTTCAAACGCATTTTTGGGAAAACTATATAGTTTCGGAAGGGCGTACACGATTTATCATCATAGACCGAACTTGAAATTTGGTATCATTCAATGTCACAGTGTTTCCATTTGCCCTACACTTCACTTCTCAACAGGTTCTTTTCATTTGTTATTATCAACAGTGACGTAATTTTTTCTCGAAAAATCTAAATGAAGTTTCAAACCTTCTGAATTTTTGTTTGTGTTTGACGATAACGACAGGAAAAGGTAGGGTAATTCTCAGCCAAAATGACCGATTATAAATAGTCCCTTTTGGTTCCACATCGACTTTGTGATCAAAATGAGGTACCGAGTTGAACCCCTCAAAGATTTTTTTGCAAGGCTCTACTTGCTACAATGCTCAATATCGTTTGCATACAATTTTTGTCACGCAGTTTCGTTAATCCACATCCAAATTGAGGTTCGAACGATGTTTCATCAATGCTACATATTTCGTCGTAATGAACATTTTCAGTTAAATTTGACTTTGATTGACTTGATTTGTCATGGTAGTTTAATCCCTTGATTAATCAAAGTCTAAAGAAAGCAATAGCCACACGTACCACTCAAGAGCAGTGTCGGATAGAAGCTGCCAAGGGCCAGTTGTATGGCGTTTCTCTCGAGCTCGCAAATCGCCGAGATTACAAAGCCTGCAAAAACATAGAGACGAAAAGAGTGAGTTAATAATACTTCGGATTTCCGAGTATAGGATGAGATCGAACGGATTGAACGTGCGTCGTTGCTTATTTTCCATATTGTGCAAAGTACATTCGCGTATTGTCGTTCGGTACGCACGAGGCGAAATGAAAATTGAGAGTCGATGTGCGAGTATTGCCGGAACGTGCCTCGTCATAATTAATCGCGATAACCGTTGCGCAAGACACTTTTTGCATCGTCCAAGAGTCCACGAGAACGGATCTGGCTTTTTATATATATATGAATCGTGAGGCTAAAATCATTGGTGATAAAAATGCGTCGCCTTTGTTGAAGGATACGTGTGATAAATAATAATTTAATCGCGATGCGAAGATCGAACGATCACATTATCGCTGTTAATCAAATTCAGGCTGTTAAGCTTATTATTTCAACTTATTGTTGATGGTAAATCATTGTTTTTTTTCATAAACACTTCGTATCATTTTTAAATTGTAATTCATTATAAAACCGTTTTTTTACAAATTGTTTTTAAGATGACATTTCCGAAAAATCCATGTTATTTTCTTGAATGTCACGTTCATCTTTCTCGGTCGAAATTCAATAAAGTTCCAAGGGAACTTAATAACAAAATATGTGTGTGTGTTTTTAAAATATTTTATCATTCGAAAGAATCAGCATAAGAGAACAAATACCAAAATAATTTGGGTACAAACATTGAAAAAGGAATATTTCGAACAATCAAGTTGGACACTCGATGCTCTAATTATTTTGTTTTCGAATATTCTTTCCCATTATAGGTATAAGGTACACTTCCGAGATTTTTTACGTTTGGATGAAAACATTTTACAGTGGGCGTACGAAGATATTTATTGTGACGGTGGAGAAGAAGCCACAAATCACATCGGGTAGGAATTTTATTAAATCAAAAAGCCAGTTGGCTGCTTCCTTACCGAAACACATGCCGCAGAGGCCCTGGAGTATCGTGAGAATAATGACCCAGCCAATATCGCCCTTGCACTCGACGCCGAAAACAAGTATCATGAATACGAGTACCAGGGTCGTTTGTCCGCACATAACGACGAATTGCGTAACAACGTGAGAGAATAAAATTTCACCAGGTGACACACCGGCTACCCAGCTTCGGTCCAAAAGTCCCTCCATTCTTTCGATTATCAGTGCCGATGATGTCAGCGCCACGGCCAAGAAAAATACGATCCTGAAAAATAAAAAAAGGCGGGATTACATTATTCCACTGATAGAACGCGAAATGAATTGAAAATTGAACGATGTTGCGTTTGGTGATGTTCTATGAGCCACGAATAAATGATATTGCGTTACACATTATGGTTGCACTTCCAAAGGCTAAACTGAATTTCGATCTGAAATGTGACAAACAGCTTCATATAAATATGTTAAAAGATTTCTTAAAAGGATTTTTGGCGTCTAGAAAAAGTTTTCGAGATATCGCATTTTAAAGTAAAGTTTGTTTAGGTCTGTTTGGTCGTGTTTTGATTTGTTTGGCTTTGTTTGGGTTTATTTGGGTTTGTTTAATACAGTAGAAGTGCAGTAAAATGAACAACTTTAAAAAATGAATATCTCGAAAACTATAGCTGGTCGCCAAAAGTCGTTTTGAAGGATCTCTCGTGATATTAAGAGGAAGTTGTATGCCAAATGTCAGATCAAAATTTGTTTTCCTTTTTCGAAATGTTGTCCAAAACGATATTTCGAACGACTCACGTCAAGATCACTCCTGGCGCCACGAAGTCCGTAAAGCTCGGCTCGTTCGATCCATAAATCGGTTCCTTGAACTGAATTGGAACATCGGCGAGCTTCGTATTTTGCTTGCACGTCTTCAATAAGTTTTTCGCGAAGTCCCGATAAGAATACTGAAGATTTCTGGCAAGCATCAGACCTATTTGCTGATCTGAAAATCAAATAACATTACAAAAGTCCAATTGTCATGTCTTCAATATTCTGTTCTGAAAGTCCACTGATGATGATCGATGGGGAGAGATAGAAGAGAATTAAAAATTGCCACTCACTCGACATGTCCAGCCATACTCTTATCTCACTTTGGTCCAGCGTTTCGTCATCAGCGTCCCGACCTAGAACCATCCGGGTCAGCAAACCATCCGTGAAGTTTTCGGTGAAGTACAGAGTGCCCCAGGCTTGACCCCGACGTACCGCTTCCATTGCGGATTCAGGGTCTTGATAATATTCCTGCAAAATCATTTTTCCTCCATACAATTATACAGCTCTAATTTTTTTAAAACGTTAATCTGAAATAGGACAATCGTTAGGAAATTAAGGAATTTAACTCCAAACTAGACATTCAATATAAGTTTCAATATTCCGAATGAATGGGATTGACATTTGCAATGTTGGAATGCAATGAAAATGATTATTTTCCAGTTTCTCGATTATTTTTTCAACTGCACTTCCGAACACCGCCCTCCTCCGATCCAGCTAAAATTTTGCACAGACCTTCCATTTCACATTTCAAGAAAACCCGTAAAAGGATGTTAGACGACTAGCAATATTTTTAAAGATATTGGATTTTTAAGTGTTTTAACAAGAATCTGAAAAGCCTGCACAAAATATCAGCTCGATCAAAGGCAAGGATTTCATCTATCATGTATCTTCACAAAAATTGTAACAAAAACCCCATATTTATATTTGTGTCCTATTTAGAAAACTCGAAATCGAATTTAGAACAGAATATTTCGGGAAATCCGTGAAAGTGAGGAAATAAAAATATAGGAGAAGAAATTTCGTTGCAAAGATATAAACTTCAAACTCATTAGACCAAAGTTCATTATAAACGTTTTTTGTAACTAATCCATTCGTGTAATTCCTTTCAAAATGATTATTTTGGCATATTATAAAAAACAATATGGTGTGACTCACTTTTATCATTGTTTCATTATCGAGAAATTTTAAGTAACGACAGCTGAGATAGGAGAACGTGCAATCCTCGTAGACTGGGCAAGACTTGTTTTCCCAGATCATTTCGTGATTGACTATCGCCAACTTTAAGCCTGTGGGATCCCTTCCGATAGCCAGACAAAAGAGTATTACCTGCATCACTGGCAGCGCGAAGATAAATAGCATCACTCTGCGGAAAGGATTTTGGGAAGAAAATTATATTTTCTCTTATATAAGAATTTTCTGCATCTCGTTTTAATGTTGATCTCTACTCTTTTTCTTTGTTTTCCGACGTACCCCACATTTCTCCACATTCGAAGAAAATTTTTTTGCAACAGTGCCTTGATCTTTCCAATGCTCGTAAGATTGAGAAAGCAATCAGCTATGTTACAATCGTCGCACTCCAGAGTAGAGTCACTTTTCACGCCTGGCAGTGGCTTGCCGTTTAACTGTCAAAGAAAGCCATTGTTTTCGTTTTATTATCTTTCCAAAGAATCGGCGAGCAATTATTTTTAAGATATTTAGAGAAGGTAAAGGATAACTTAAAAAGTATTAATTGTGATGGTGTTGCAATTGGAGGAGTTAGATGGGAAGGATCGCCGCTTCAACATGGAAGAGTGTAAAAGAGATTAATCTCACATCGTAATGACTGTCAACACCATGGAAGTGTGGAAACGTGGTTAACCTCACATCTTAACGATACGGTGCGGTTAAGAGTGGTGAATATCACATCGTAATACAATGGAGGATGGAAAAAGTGATTAATCTCACATCGTAATGACTGCCAACACCGTTGGTCGTGTCGTGCATCAGGACTTCTTTGCTCTGGCTGAAATTTAGTCCCACGACTCCCGATTCCTCGGTAACGTATACCGGTTCATCCTTCTTGCTCCAATTAAGGGATGCCTGCCAACAACGAACGTGGCAAAAGTTTGTCAATAAATCCATAACTGTCAATGAAAAAAGAAAAAACATAAATGCTTACCAAACTTATGTTGTTGGAGATGTTCAATTCGGTGGTGGGTTGATTGTATTGTCCCTGTTTCCGTGACAATTTCAGAAAAACGTCCTCCAACGAAGGGCAGTTGTACATGGTCAAAAGAGCCCTTGGCGACTCCTCAGCCAGCAGTCTGCCACTCCTCATCAGTCCGATCTTCCAAATGGAAAATACGAATTAATAAAGGATTGATTGTTTATCCACAAATCCACTGTGATAATCTGATCATATTAAGGTGTTACTGGATTGGTATTAAAAAATCATAAAAATTCTTGAAAATTTAAGAAATGATAGTTCTCGCTAGAGTAATGATACATGAGTTCTTCCCGATTGTGTTGATAAATAATTCCAGTAGTTATAAACGTACCTGTTTAACACGGTTTATGGGAAACAGTTTATGGGAATCGTCGCAAATATTGAAAATATATCACCAAGTCAATTTTGAAAATAGTGATCGATTTATTTTAATGATAAATTAATCACCAATTATTCGAAAACTCAATGAGTATTGAGTTTTTGGGTAATTATTGGGCAAGACTGAAATATTCAAAATCTTTTTACCCGACAGTTTGGCTTTCTGTTCGAATAAATTCCCTCACTTTCAGGATGTGAAACTCCACACCGCCATGTCTTGGAATATTTGCTTACACTGTTTTTTCTCTCGGATCATCAATAAAGAACGCATCGAATAACGACAAAAGAAAGAACAATAACGAGGGAATAATCGGCCACGTTTTATTTTTCCTCGCGTGTCTCACATCATAAGAAAAATAAAATGGAAAAATAAATACGGCTTATGTGAGCGGCAGGTGCTCTGTGACGGCAAGGGGTAGAGCTCGTATTTCGTGCTTTAATCGTCGATTGTATTCGATTCGCGTTTCATAAATAAAGAAGCGCTCGAACGATTTATGCGGATGGTATCGAGAAATCGCGTTTGTACGCTTCATTGATGTACAAATGATGGGTCAAGACTTTTTGACCCTTCGTTCAAGGTCGCGACAAAGTAAATGAGCAAAGTTGCTATCGTCTGTCCGTAGTATGTTGAATGTATTGGAAAACAATATGGCCGAATAAAAATACACTAAGAAAAAGACAGTCAGCGAGAAACGAAGTTTTTCTCGTGAACTCACGGTATGGGCTTGACGAGCCTCTTCGATGTAGTGCGTCGTAATGATGACCGTCTTGTTTCCATCCTTCGTTATTTGGACCAAATGATTCCAGATACTGGAAACAGAATTATGAATTATTACTTAAAGGAAACCTTTTTTTATTTTATATTTATGTGGACGATTTGGAGAAAGAATACGTTTTCATTTTGCGAGCTTTTATTCAACTTGACTTTCTGGTCGATGCAAAATGGAAAATCGGAGCTCGGAGCTCGGAAATTACGAGTTTGGAGCTTGTAACGAAAATTGATATTTATTTCAATTCTAAGATATTTTTTCTCACACAAATTGTAACTAAAAGCCTCAATTATTTTTGTTATATTTATAATTTTACAATTTGTATTTGAACAACGATATTTCCTGAAAATACCGAAACGGTCACTATAATTCATCAAAATAGTGAAAGTTTGCGACGAAAATGATCATTTATTCCAAATTCACCGTTATTTTTCTCCCAAACATCGTGAGACGGAAAAAGTATCAATATTTTTTAAAATTTCATTAAAAAATCTGTAATCTGTATTTGGAAACATATATTTCGTGAAAATACTGAAAATGAGAAAATAAAAGTATGGAAAATGAAATTTCGCTGTCACGATGCGAACTCCAAACTCAACTTTGAGAACTCCACGGGGCAATTCCAACCTAACCCCTTAAGCTAATTTGTAAATCTATTAAGCTTTTCTTTTCATGAAGAAAACTAAAGATTCGAAGGATTCTCTAGTTACGGTCCTGGTGACCGAAGCGAAATCACGTTGAAAATGGTGGTCCCGATATTTTATCGTGACTCATCGCTTCAATACGTGTAAAGATCACCCCTTTTTGCAATCTACATTACAAATTTTGTTCAACGAATAACGAATGATAAATTTTTTTCCCGTGTCACTTCGTTATTGATGTACACGTGTATTATTTTCCATGAAATGAATTCTTTGAATGACGGGTGCATGTTTTATTTATGAGAAACGTTCGCGACAAGGCGAGTCTGTTTTTTGTTAGTCTGACTGCGTCGCTCGCTCTCTCTTTCTCATATTGCTTTTTTCTCTCGATGAATGACAAGACCGTATGCTTCTCCACCTTTGAACCCTGCAATACCTTGGTTGAAAAAATCTCCTCGTTCTCTCGATCCCCTTTAAAGAAGCAAGAAGGACCAAGTTTTTCAAATGTTTTGAACGATGAGCAAGTCTTACGATCAAAACTTACGTAAACATCGAATTTTTGGGAACTTCGATCGATTTATGGGATTCGATATTATGACGAAGAGGAAGAGAGGGCGGGTGGACAGTGGCAATTTCGAGGAGGACAGAAAGTGATAATCGTGATATTTACGTTCAACATTTGTTTGCTCAAGGCTTCCTCTGTCCACGCGTTGCCTTCAGCAATCACGCATTTTCTTTTTTCATGTCGCCGACTTTTTAATTCAAGCTCACAAGTAACAATTAATTTTTTTGTCTAGGCGAGAGAAATAATCCCATGTATCGTATCGATATACGTGAATATGAGGATTTTTTTCAACGCTGGTTGTCCATTGTTGAAGCTGGTTTTTAACAGCTCTGAAATACCTTTTTTTGCTGTTGATACTAAGATTTGCCTATTTTAATTGTCGATAACAATATTTAATTTTTGTTTTTTTTTTTTTAATAGATATGAATACTTCTACTTTTATTTTTGTTCAATAATTTTTCATTAGATCGATATATTCTCACGAATCTTCGAAATCATGTTTTTCATACGCGGTTGGGTGAAAAATCGAGCATGAGTTTCTTCAGAATTCATAGACGCAGAGGTTGATGCTTGAAAATTACGATAAGAATGTTTCATCTTTGAGAAATAAGGGTTTCAAAATATCGACTGTCTCTCTCGCACTCATACCTCACGTGGTACAACTTCTACTTCACTTCGAAGTTCAAAATGCTCAAATGGAATTGGATAAAAATCAATTCTCCTTGAATTTGGAGTGAAAGAGCTCAAATTGAGCAAGAATTTATTTTCTGGTCAATCGTCAATTCCCGAGAAAATTATTACGGAATATGATGGAACCAACCTTTGTCTAAGTAGAGGATCAACGCCAACCGTAGGTTCGTCAAGAATTAAAAGTTCCGGATCGTGCATCAGGGCAACAGCGAAAGACACGCGTCTTTGTTGCCCTCCACTGGAAAAAGAAGGGCGCAACGAAGTGAAAATCTGATTAACAACTGATGTCGTTTCATCAGCATTTGGTGACGACATCAAATGAAAAAATACCGGATCGCGATCGACTCACCTGAGATTCTTAACTAGTCGATTTTGCGATGGAAGATCGAGGAATTGCAATAAAAATCTGAGCCTCTCGACGATCTCTGAAGTGTCCATGCCGAATATCCAACCGAAATACATCATCGTTTCGCGGATCGTGAATTCGCCATAGAGGGCTATCTCTTGGGGCATATAACCAACTCTCTTGCCCGGCACCCCGGAACCCTTTGTGCCTGGCTTACCACCGAGCACCCAAATCTCACCGGAATTCAATCGTCTTCGACCAACGATGCATGACAGCAAAGTCGTTTTACCGCATCCACTTGCTCCCAGAAGACCATATCTGAAATATGGAAATAAAGATTTTTTTCTAAAGTACTGCATGTTTGTTAGGACAAAAAGTTAATAAAAATCGGGAGAATAATTGATTTACAAAACGTTATTTGACTTTAAATTTAATAATGACGTAACACGTAGCAATGTTTATTTTACATTTTTGGTGTAATCATTCAAGTCAATCCGACGATAGTGAAACGTGTTTGATTGAGGCCTACTGAATGAATAAATAAAAATTGCAAATAATAATTTACTCAGTACTAGTTACAACATTACAGACAATAAATAATGAGTTAATAATAAATTTGTGTTATTCCATATCGATTCGTGTATTTATATACCATCCTATGCCGATTCGACCTGGGTTTGACACGTCCCCTCTCCGAGTTCACTCGCGATTTTTTATGTTATTGTACTATCTCTGAAAGGCATTTGAGAATTTTTTCAGATTTTTCGGAACGATTTAACTTCACAATATTTTTTATAAACAAAAAATCAACGCTGAAATTTGAAAATCGGAAAAAAATCACAAAAATCCATTGTCATATATCAATCACTGTGAGCGTTGAAAAAAGTAGGCGCGCGTTTCTTTTTTTTTCGCAAAAAGAAAAAGAAATAAATTTTTTTTTTTAATAGAAGCAATAGCCCACAGAACACACAATTTAAAAAACCTGATAACATTCTGGTCAATTCTACATGATGCTATGTAATTTTTTTCTTCTTTAATTTTTTTTTATTTTTCCTCTTTCATTTTTTTTTTCGAAAGAAGCGCGTTCTAGGCTAAATCAAACGCGCGCCTACTTTTTTTTCAACGGCCACAGTGTTTGATATGTGACATATGATGTTTCTGAATTTTTTTCCGATTTTTAAATTTGGGCGTTAATTTATTGCTTATAAAAAATATTGTGATGTTAAATCGTTCCGAAAAAATCTGAACAAATTCTCGAGTGCCTTTCAGAGGTAGCACAATAACAGAATGCCCCATATATAGGGTGTCCCAGCTAAGAATGTCATGCGTGAAATGGGGGGTAGGGGGTGAAATTCTAAGAAGATCGATATAAGCATGTATGGGTCCCAGATCAACCCCTGAATTATTATTAATTTTTTACGGCAGCCAATCAGACCAGAGGCGGGCCTACGTCGGTGAGTGACAGGTACGTGCGTTAGTGCCCGGAGGGTACCCCCACCATGCGGGCACTGCCGCTCATCGCTTGCATGTGGTTGTGTGCGTCGAAAAAGGCACTATCGATTCGCGCGCGGCCGAGCCGATGTCATAGCTATTAATTGTTATGGTTTTTAGAACGTTTGGCTTTTTTTTTAGGGAGCGATCCGATTCCGACGGCACGCGCTGTAACCTGTCTTCACCTCTACCTATCCTTTCACTCATGTCAATACTAAATGTATTGCGACTATGAATGTTTTCAGTAATCATCCACCGAATATGTCCATCAACAAGTTATAATGAATAAATAATCAAATCAATAAATAATTATTTACAATTAATAATAATATTAGGCAATTCGGTCCAATCCTCAGCGACAAATAAATTGCGAAAGCGTTGTCGCTGAGGATTGGGCCGAATTTCCTATTATGATTAATTATAAACAATTATTTATTTATTTGATTATTTCTTCATTATAACTGGTTGACGGACATATTCGGTGGATTATTACCGAAAACATTCATAGTTGACATACATTTCGTAGATACATCAGTGAAAGGATAGGTAGAGGTGAAGACAGAGGTTACAGCGTCTGCCGTCGGAATCGGATAGCTCCCTAAAAAAAAAAAAAAACCAAACGCTCTAAAAACCATAATTAACAGCTATGATATCGGCTCGCCCGCGCGCGAACCGATAGTGCCTTTTTCGTCGCCCACAACCACATGCAAGCGACGAGCGGCAGCGTCCGTATGGTGGGGGTACCGCCCCTGCGGGCACTAACGCACGTACCTGTCACCCACCGACGTAGGCCCGCCTCTGGGCGCGTCTGATTGGCTGCCGTAAAAAATTAATAATAATTTAGGGGTTGATCTGGGACCCATACATGCTTATATCGATCTTCTTAGACTTTCACCCCCTACCACCCATTTTACGGATGACATTCTTAGCTGGGACACCCTGTATAGTATGTCTTTACTTCCAGAGTATGGTCTGCTGCACCTTTTACATCCCATCTTTTCATATAATTCTGTACAAATACTTTGAGTGTTCGCTCTCCTTTATAAATCTTGCTATAGTTATTACCAATACGTTTATAAATCTTGCCTATACTATTTTACATACTTATCTCTAATTTATACATTTACAGTTTGTAATTTATCTTAATTTAATTTAATCTTATACATAATTACTTGCTAAAACAGAAAGAAAAACGAAATACTTATACTTAATTGACCTGCATTCTGTTGATTCCCTTGGTACCCGCGGTTCTCCTTTGCTTTATATTATTAAATGCTTTAATGTATTCACATATTTCCGGCCGGATTTCGCCCCTTAGGTTTGACTCGTCCCGTCTCCAAGCTCCGCTCCCTTTTTCTTACCAGCCCAATTGTCCACTGTCTGGATCAATTTCTTCTGTATGCGGGCTCTAGCCTCTTCACATACCCAAATGTTTTCGATACAATGCTCTTCTTTTTCACACACCCCGCAATTCATATTTATACATCCTTTTTTCCATTTTTCCTCTGCATTTCCACATGATAGACGTGCCCAGATTTATTTTAGTTCTCCCTTCAAATTCTCTATGTCCCAATATTTTTCCCTCTCCGCAACGTTTTCCATTTTCCGGTAAAATGGATAGAAGGTAGATTTGTCGGCCTTTATCCCGTTGTGCTGGGCATGCTGTTCTGATTTTCTTGTAACTTTTTCTTTTACCACCTTAGCTAGTGTCCTGAGATTTCCCCGTTCCCACAGCAAGCTAATGACTCTCCCATCTCCCACTTCTCTCATTGTGTCCTCTAATTCCTTTTCAAAATAGCTAATTTTAAAGGCTTTCCATGTTTAATTCCCCTGATTTTCTCTTTTATACATATTTTTAAGCATCGGGTTTCCTTCATTTTTGCAATTCATAAAATATAGTTTCCGGACCTTCGCCTTGCCTCTATCGCCACACTTCGCCTCCCAGCTTCCAGTTTGTAGATGTAATCCGGCGTATTTCTACTTAATCCCATCGAGATTTTTACGTAGGTGCCCTGGAATTTTGCTATGCTTTCTCTTCTTTTCAGCTCCATATTTCTATCTTATAGAAAGCCTTCATCAGTGAGTCAAAAAGATGGAGTAAACGCTTTAGTTTGCTGACGGGTGTCCGTTTCATGACTCCCCACACCGAGTTGATTGCTTTTCGTGATTTCCCTTCTAAGTTCATCAGGTGTTTCCTTACTGTGTTTTCTGTAGAGAACCAGTCACCCAGATATTTATATTCGTTGACTATTTCTATGTCCTCTTCCTTAAATGTAAAAGCCTTTTTTTTTACATTAACCCCCATCTTTTTTCTCTCCACATAACGTTCTAAAGATCTGAGTGTTTTCCATAGTCCCGTTGCGTCGTCTGCAATTATCGCCACGTAATCAGCATACTTGAGGGCGTATGTATTTGAACCTCCCATGGCCGTGCCTCCTTCCTTTTTCCTCTTCCATTCTTCACCAACGTCATCCAGTGCGAGATTAAATAGCAGCGGACTTACAGGGCAACCCTGCCTCACTCCTCTATCTGTTTTAAAATTTTCAGAAAACCCTCCTTCTGCTATCACTTAGTTATTGGTTTTTTCGTATATTCCTTAAATCAAGTAATTCGTACGATTTCCCAGCCCCACGGAAGTCTACCTGTCCTCAAACTTTCATTTGGGATGTCTCTTAGTTCTTCGTATACTCTAATACTTACACCTTTCATAAATTCGGTTATTATGCCACCCTCTCTAATAAAATCGCAGTAATATTTCGATGATTATGAAAATTGACTGAATCTTCTTTCATTTTAATGTAGCCTGACTTATTCAAGTTTGTCATTAATAGAGGAAACCATATCAAGGTTAAAACGTTTTTTTTTTTCATGTGATTTGGGTCCCAAAATTTTATTAACGAAAAGAAAAACTATAAAGCCAAAATGGCTACGAAATCGATTGTTTCGATTCTTCGAGTCTATTTCGGACTCACTGGTCGGGAATAATTCTCGATACATCTTCTACACTTGTTTTGGCTCTATCGTCTGATGGATTTTTTGGACTCGAGGTCGGGGGATGACTGGTCTTGCACCGATCATCGTTCGTTATACGAGATAATAATCGTGATTCGAGAAAGGCCGAGTTCAATACCCTTGGTGGGAGAAACAATGTAATAACTCCGGAAGTCACAATCGAGGTCGATAGCACTCGAGTGCCGAGTTTGAATAAACGCAGTGAATGTGCAATTCGAAGACGGAGAAGAGCCAGGAAAGGCTCTTCGAGACTTCAACACTCATTGTCGGTTTTTACAACCGCCGTAAATTTTTCGTACTTTTTTTCGCTACTCCTGTCGCTGAATAAAATCGTATTCCTGAAATAATGGATTTCTTCACTTTCAAAAGTGCATTCTCGTGAACCCCCTCCCTCCTGCGATCGGACTAAAATTTCTTACAGGCCTTCCTTCTGACATTATGAGAAAACCTCCAAAAGGATTTTTGGCGACTATAGATAGTTTTCGAGATATCGATTTTTAAAGGCCTCTCGGAAGCTCGCAAAAAATTTCAAAAATCGATACCCGAATCGAAAATTCGAAAATTATCGCGAGTTACCGAAAATTTTTTTAGGGTTTGGCCCGAGCAACATTTGCGTTGGTTATGAAAAAAAATGAAGAAAGTAATGATTTTCTAAGTATAAAAACATGTTATTTGCTTAATCTTTTGACGATATTTTTCTACCGTATTGCCATTTGCTTTTTTATAAATTGATTTTGTATACGTCATCTCGAATGTTTAATAGGTGTTCCGTAAGAATAAAAGGCAATAGAGTCAATGCAGGAAAGATATATGTCATGGGTGCTGGGATTAGATTGGAGGAGGTCGGGTTATATTCCGAGAGGAAATAAAGAGTGAAAAAAGTAAGAACGAGAGCAGGAAAAAGAGTATGGAAATATGAGGAAAAGTTATGAATGGGGGAGGGAGTAAATGGGCAAGGAAATGCTGGGAAGAAATCAAGGAAAGGGCGGGCAGGGAAGAACCAGGAAGGTTGGAGTGGGAGAGGCGAAAGGGGAATTTAAAAAAAGGGGGCGAAGGGGCGAAGCGGAACAGGAACAAGAATGGGAGGGATACAAGTGGAAAGAAGCGGAGGATTGAGAGGAGCAGGAAAGGGAGAGGTGGAAAAGCATAAGAGAATCGAGAATTAGCAGGTGACATAAGGAGGTAATAAGGGAAGGAGTACTAGGCTACCTAAGGATGGGATGGGGACAGAAAAGGTACACGAGGGTTGCAAGGTTTAATTTGGGAATGAAATGAGAGAAGGGAAGTACTAGGAGACGGAAGAAGAGAGGAAATGCAGGATATGTGGGGAGGACATAGAAACATAGGAGCATGTCGTAGACAGGTGCGGAGGAGGGAAAGAAAAGGAAGAAAGGGCGCGAGAATTCTGTATGAAGAAGGGAGAGTGGTGGTTATGAAGGCTGCAAGAAAGGGGGAGCGTGAGGGAACAGGAGAATAATAAGAGAGGACGAGAGGAAGAATGAGACGGAATGAGAGAGGCATAAAGCGAAAGGAGCAAACGGCAGTCAGGCGGCAGGGAGAGGAGAGAGCGGAGTTGTGTTATGCAGATTTAAGGCGAAAAATACAGATATATGAAAATAGGTTAAGGCGAAGCGGCGGGGTGGCTTGGCGAAGGAGGAGGGAAGTGGAGAGTAGAAAAGCGCAGCGGTGCGAGCGAGGGAGAGCGCGGGAGCGGCAGAATAAAAATAAGTTAGGTTAAGTTAGATTGTAAGTAGCGTTGTAAGCGGAGTAAATGTAAAAGGAGAGCTATGAAGCGGAGGTCCTTGTAACTCTAAGAGGAATTAATAAATCACTACATACATAAAAAATATGAAAATAGCAAAAAATTATAATCATGTGAATTATTATACTATTATAATTTTCTTTATTATATAATATTAGACATTTTTAATATAACTACTTAAATTTATAAACACAATAAATATATAAATTTTATGATGCAAATAAATAAATAAAAAAATCGTCGTTTTTAATATAAAAGATACGGATTTATTTTTTGAATATTTAAAACGAAATAACTCACATTGAACCCTTGGCCACTGTCATACTAAGGTTCTGTATGACATGGTTGGGATTTTTGCTACTGCCGTAAGTCTTGAACGCGTGCCTGACGCTGACAGCTTGCTGTCGATTCCACGCCGCATTGTTCAGCCCCGGTGTCGCAAGTACCGTGCTCGGGGTCATCGGATTACCGTCGACAATAGTCGCCTCGATGTTCTGCATTGCGCTGGTCGAATTCGAATGTACCAGACCAATTACACTACCAGCAACCGCGTCACTGAAATTATAATTAAACGGTCCGCTCAATAAAAGTTCTCCTGGAATACTTT
The DNA here is from genome assembly GCA_030523105.1 of Ophioninae sp. A BG-2022a. Lineage (NCBI taxonomy): Eukaryota > Metazoa > Arthropoda > Insecta > Hymenoptera > Ichneumonidae > Ophioninae sp. A BG-2022a. Next base: position 42,280 of record JAPYZI010000958.1, read on the forward strand.
TTCGTTTCAATTTTATTATTTTTCGACGAATCTCAATTCGATTGAATCACGGTGACTTGCAGCAATTGTGTTCATTTACAATGTTCATCTCCATTTCATTATTCCTAACTTTATAAAATTTCGTTGAGTTGTAATTTGGCTTAATTACAATTTTTAATGTATAAAATTATTTTATTCATTTTTATGAAATTCCAATTCTCAATTCTGTTACATTTATATTTTCATTTTTATTACAGTTTAATATTGAATTTGAATAAATATAAAATTTCAATTCTTTCAAATTTTCCATTAAATTTCATTTTCAATTTATTTAATTTTCAATTTCCAAGTTTATAAAATCTCAATTTTCCTTTGCAGAAAATTGTAATTTTTAATTTTATTGGGTTACAATAATTAGGTATAGGTTTTTACGAAGGTTTCTACGAAGGTTATTAATATTGCGTTTTCACGAAGCAGTATGGAGATAATTAGGAAGGGAGGAGGGCATTGGAATTCATCATCGGGCGCTTGATAGAATCGACGTAAAAAGCGTCCAAAGGAGGCATAATCGTTTCGCAATGGTCAGAATCTTATTCCGCGGAATCGATCGATTCACTCGTAGCATGGTTGCAGGAAAAAGGTATTTGCTGATACATGATGGTGCCAATCGTGTCCAGAGTACAGAAATTCGTGGTAACGTAAAATCGTCTCTTTCAGGTGAGAGTGGATTCGTATGCACACAAATACAGGCGCGCGCACGCGCACGCGCACACATTGAGATTCGAGCGTGCGAGGGTCCCCGACGTATCGTTACGTAAGTACATCGGTATTGAGGAGGGACGGCTTTCTTTTTCGCTGGCTCGTTTGACGTCGTCACCAATGAAAGAGAGAATACCTGTATCAAATGCTTGCACACATATCTTATTTATAGAGAACTGGTGATTTCAACACTGATGAATATTTTTGTCTTCATATTTCTCAGAGTTCTCAAAATCACGTCAAATAAAATAGATGTTTAAAAACGTTGTTTGTGTTTCTTTTTTATAGGTTGTTTGGGTTTGGATTTTTTAGGTTTTTTTTAATGGGTTGTTTGGGTTTAGATCTATTTAGATTTCTTATTTATGGGTTGTTCGAATTTGGGTATGTTTGGGCTGCTAAAGTACAGATCTCTCATTTCAAACCGCTGAATATTTCGTCCTCTTAATTCTTAAAGTTCTCAACATCACGTGGCAGAAATAGGATGTTTTGTTTTAAGTAAAAAAATGAACATTATTTTTATTTTGAAATTTGTTTTCATTTTTTATACTTCAAAACGTGACGCATAAGTTCTCCAAATAGTCGCGCTATTCGCCATTTTGACAGGCGAATAACCCAGAATGAAACGTAGTTCCAAATATTTTTTTTTCTTTGCCGAAGAAACATTAATCTCTGCTAATTTTGAATTGTTGAAATGTGTCTTCATTGTTGATTCCCACAGTCGCGTATAGTGATTTCATAATTGAGAATCTTTTTCGTACATCCTGCTTCTAATGAAATTGTTCAGGATACGAAATAGCGTAATGGATTCACGTAACCTCCATACTTTCACGCTCTCTCAATTTTTTTTTCTTTTCTTTCACCTCAGGGTTTACGATTGACTCCCTTGAATAACGAAACGTCGAGAGTGGCGTCACAACTCACGTGTTCGTCGAAAAATGCGATTGGTTATCCCCGTCACGCCTTTAGCAATCGTTTGATGAATTATTACGTAACGTATGCCGTCAGGGACATGTAACGATAGCAACAACGCATATTGCCGGTTGATCAAATTTTACCACACATTTTTTATTAATCCTTTTGGTATTTATTATTCTTATTAGCTCTGTTGCTTCCGACAATCATTCAGACATCAACGTCCTCTTCAGATTGATCGAAAAATAGAAGAGTACCACGACCTAGTTGCTAATGAAACGAAGAAGTGACGTCCTGTCTACTCTCGATTAAAAAAAAAACACGTATATTTATGTACTGTCTATTAATCGAACGTTTTCAAAGTTAATCAATGATTCGAGAGAGAAAACAGTTCTCGAAACTGTCTAGGTCTAGGAGGTCGGTTTTCGATATTGAGTATTAGTCCAATGGATCTGTCTGGTTTCATCATGATGTATTAACGATTCTTTTGAGGAAAGGTATGATTTTTTCTAATTTCCTGATGCATAAGTATACTTTTTCAACGTACTTGGGATTAACCATTGCTTTGCATTTCACAATATGGTACAGAGGGGGAATGTCAACTGTGGCCGCAAGATGGGGGAAGACAAACGGAAGAAGGAGAAAAAAGGATTAGAGGAAAAATAGGGAAAATGGAAGGAACAGAGAAAAAAAGGAAATAACAATAAGAAGAGCGGGGGCCGTAAAAACCCGAAAAGGGTGTACGGGGAGGAAGAATAATAATAATACAAGTGCTTTGTATTTCGTAATGATAACGGAAGTACAAGTGAATCGTGTAAAGTCAGAAAATGAAGGAAAAGAACAATTCTGAAAACGAAAAAATGGAAAATATAATCTCTTTTATTTTTTTTATTTTTTTCGGCAATTGAATGGGAATAACGGACATTTAAACAGATTGGAAATTTGGATAGAAATAAATTTTACAGTAATTACACAATTGACAGATTAATCGCATAATTAAACGGTCAATTCCATTATGAAATGATTAATTATACAATTAAATTATTAATCAAATACTAGTTAAGTGATTAATAATGCTATTTAATCTTTAAACCAATGATCGATTATGCAATTAACTTATACAATAAACGGTTAATTATGAAATTAAATGATTAACAATGCAATTAAGATAAAAATAAGGTTAAATCGATGAAAATCGTCATCAGATGTTTACAACTGTTTTTGTTAGTTGATTGGTACGTTACTAGTTCACCTGATTTTGCATAAGGACGTAAGCGTGTTCATTGAATGTTGGTGGACGAAGAAAACAGTAGGGAAGAGGGATATCCGACATTGAGTGACTCCGTTGAATCGATCAATTATCAACCAACCGACAATCAATCATGGCACGAGGTCTTGATAGTAGAAGCACCTGAACAAGATAATTCTCGTCAGTGAGCTGTGGTACACTCGCGTCAGGTGTTATCGAGCGGAATGATCACTTTCTATTGTTCTTCGGTTACGCTGCTCAGGTTTACAGTGCATGCATAAAGATTTTATATTGACGTATATGCGTCTCATATTTCATTGCAACTTTCCCTTTTCTTCCTTCCTGCAACGAGGAAGCTGTAATACGATTAAAAATAAGAGCTCCTCGACGTTGGCTTACGTATAATGTTCGTTTGTTGTTCAACTTTTAGCGAAATTACTATACGTAAAGGAAGTAAAAAATATTGGAAATGTCGAGGCTAGTGAAGTATGAAAGAATCGTGGATTTGAAAGTCTAAATCGTGTTAATATTTTTTAGTCTTACGGATAGCGAATTTAACAACGAATTAGGACGTAGGGTTGTTAAATTTCCGTTTCAATAATAATTCAAGTCAAATTGGACGCTAATAGACGCATTTATTCCAACTGTCCAACGACAAAAGTCTCAGTTTTTAACCTAATCAATATGTCCCTATAATCTTATTATTGTGAATAATCACTCAAAAACTAAAAAATAAAATAATATAATATGTAAAAAGTTAGATTCAAATACTATTAAATTAGTAATAAATACATAACTGAATATTGATTTGCTTGTTTATTTATCGTTTATGTATTTATTTTTTTTACAGTTATTGAAAGTAATTTATAAACGTCTACAAACTAATGTGAAGGAATAAGCTAATAATAAATAAATACTCTTTTGTTTATTTCTTAGTATGTTTTCTTTAATACTAATTTTATACAATTTTCGTTTTTAATTATTCGGTATTCGGCACTCGGTTATTTTATATAAATTAATAAATAATAAAGATTAAATACAATTATAAAAGCTAATAATGAATGAATTAATATTAGTTTGTTCAATTCAATGTTTATTAATTTAATTTGAGATGATATTCACTTATTTATTTCAAACAAAGAAAATGTCACAGTTATTTATTTATCCATATTATTACTCAATAGGAATATGAAAATCGGGTTGTATTTTATACTTCCATTCACAAAATTGATACAAAAAAATTCATTTTTCTCCACTGGGTGAGAACCTTATTACCTATATCGCGCAAAAAAAAACAAGCATTGATTTCCAAAGAATTTCTCATTTCCATTTCGTCCGTTGCGTGACATCACAATTCAGCATTAACTTGATACTGCATGCGTGCAGAAAAGAGAGAGCCTCACTCTCGCGTAGGTTTGTTCAATGAATATCATTAGTTTTTGAAGAAAAAACGTTGCTGTGTCAGCGATACGTACACACGGTATATAACGATATGTGCGTTCGTCTAATTTGCAAACTCCAATTTTGCTTTATTAGAGCGTGTCAAGCGTTTGTTGTTCAATTCGCGAGCAAACGAAAAAGGCAACGACTTGATGGGATCTTCAAGTAAAATCGTGCGAAACGCGATGGCCAGGAGTGCCCGTCCAACGTACGCTTTGACGTCTCAACATAGAAGAATCGTGAGTTTACTTATTTTTGTTATTGAAATCACGATGTCCTTTTCAATCAAATGATCGATCCTTGAAATCCTCCCTACTTATTTTTCCTCTGTTCCTTCTTTATTCTCTGTGTTTCCTCCTGTTTTCCTCTATTTTTCCTGTTTTTCTCCGTCCACCTTGCGGCTGCAGCCGACTTATCTCCTCTGTACTAGGTTAACTGCGGAAAACCTATGCCGGTATAGCCGGGCCCAAGTTTACCTCACGGCTGCGGAACGAGTTCCATAAAAAAATGTCAAAGAACAAACTCGGCCGCTACCGGGGTTTGAGCCCGGGACCTCCCGATCCACTGGCAACCAACTAACCACCTGACCAATTGATTAGTTCGATACATTGAAGTACATTCATTTTATTATTTTCAAGGAAATTTGGGTTCGTTGGGTTTTTTTTTAAAACGAAGACACATGATTGAATGAAACCATGATTATAATTTTCGTAAAGAAATTTCGCATTAAAATTTAGTATAATATTTGACTAATTGTTGTAATTCAGATTGTTATTCAAATTTCGTGGAATATTGTCGACGTTGGTATATTAAATTTCGTTAAACAATTACTGATTCATATAATCAAAATTCCAATTCGAATTTGGTCGGATAATTACTTATTTCCGGATTTCAAATTTAGTAGAACATTATCAATTTTCGGAATTCAAATTTAACGGGGGAGCCTGCTTTAGAGGCTTCAAAAATATCGATTTTTTTTGGGAAGGAAAGAAATATCCGATCGAAACGAAACTTTCAGGGTTTATTGTTATATATTTTAACAGTCTTCTCAAATCATTAAGATATATGGATATATTATGCTTGGTACAAGATTTTCGCCGAGGCGCCTTGCGCATGCATTTGTCGTGCGGCGGGAAAAATAGGGAAAAAATTTAACGTCCTATCGGAACGAGACAAAATGGATTGTATTTGGAATTAAATTCTCTTCTAGTTGAACCTAAAAAATCTTAAGAAACTTTAGGTTAACCAACTTTCTAAACAATCTAAAGTGAATTTTTTGTCCAAATAAATGAATTTTTTTTCAATTTCCGAAAAATTGTTGAATTTTCTTAGTTTAACTAGAAACTATACTATTGAGAAATACAAATTTTTTGGGGTTCTTTGCTTCAGATGGAAATTGCGACCTGCATCTTTCGCGCCGCACGACAAATGCATACTCGAGGCGCCTCGGTGAAATGCTTGTACCAAGCATAATATGACATACATCTTAATGAAAACATTTGAGAAGACTGTTGAAATATACAACAACAAATCCTAAAAATTTCGGTTCAATCGGATATTTCTTTACTTCCCAAACAAATCCTCGAAAAAATCGATTTTTTTGAAGCCTCTAAAGCAGGCTCCCCCCTTAAGAAGACATTACAGATTTCTGAATTTTGAATTTATTTCTTGCACCACAAAAGAAACCTAACTTCCACATACCCGCACACTCATATAATCGACATATGCCTGCGTGCACGAGCGCACGTTTACTTCGGTTATTATAGCAGAGTACGCACTTTCTGTGCAATCGCATGGCACTCCGATCATGCCTTGGCTGCGTAATTAAGTTCTAGTAGATTTGTGAAGCAATCCCTCGGCATACTGATCGTTGCGGATTTTCCAATGGATCGCCGTGACAAACTTGTAATCGACCTTCCTATCATCGAAAGTGGTATAACTCGAAATTATCATACGCTTCTTTCGTCCCTCTCTTTCCTGTGTAAACGTTTGAGGAATAGTATATTTGAGTGCCCACGCGGCATATTTTATGGATCGATTTTCCAACAATGTTGAAACACGCAATACTTTGACTTGAAACGATCGACGTTTCATGGATTTAAGGATATTGCATTAATTCATTCATGTATTAAGAATGTTTGTGAGGGTTTTACATCAAAGCATAGGGGATTTTTCGATGCGTTATAAAACCGTATATCCAAAGAAAATATTTTCAACGATTTTTTTCTATCAGTGATAACAATGATTTTTTAAAAGATTTGTCACTTTGTCCAAAATTGACGTATTTTTTTCGTTGTTCTACGAGCTTTCATATACAAAGAAAATTAAACCCTGAATTATTATTAATTGAAAACACAAATGGACTTGATAGGCCTTTAAAACGTATAATCATTCAGGAATTGGTCCGTGACCCATACATGCTGATATGAATCGTATCAGAATTTCACACGACCCGACCGTCCATGTCAGGAACTATCAAATATATGTCAAATACGCGGGACATCCTATATATTTGCCATCAATTTTGGGGGCTATTAATTTTTTTGCCTTCGCGTACACTTCCAAACGGCAATAATAATTATTCGTCGCGAGGGGGGGTGGCGGGGGCCGGATTTTCGTTGAATGTGGATTAACGAGGTTCGCGTTCGGAAACCTATTCGTGTTCCACTTTGTGTGTTTTATTAACCTCTCATAACACGTATCATCGAGTCAGCGAAACGAAATTTGTCGCGGACGCAAATATGCAAAAATATTGCATTACAGTTGCGAGGAAAGAGCCACGGATTTTTATTATTCCGAGCAATCGAATTTTCGATTACATTATAAGGCGGATTAATTCATGAAAATATATTTTAATGTATATAATATATACATTTTTTTCGTCTTTCATATTAAGACATTACTGGATGGGCTTAAAAAAATAAGATATAATATACATATTATCGCTGATTGTTGATACAGACCGATTGCTAAAATCAGTTTGGTAACATTTATTACTAATGCAAATGCATACAATTGAAATCAAAGCATTCAGTTAAATTTCAATTAAATTGAATTTAATTATTAAGTGAAATTAATTATTTAATAATTAAAATGAAATTACTTCTCAATCCTCGAATGTTTTAATAAATTATTTCGTAGCCATGTTATGCTGCTGTCAAATTCGAACCGTTAAGTTCCAAGCACAAGAAGTCAGTCGAAAGTTTAAATTGCGGTAAACGTACGATTGTAAGTAATTCCGGAGAAAATTCCTTCACTTTCGGTTCATTGTTTTCTTTGAGGAATACTGTATGAACTTATTCTCTCTCTCTCTCTCTTTCCCTCTCGCTCTTTATTTGTAGCTCAAAGGTAACCTTCGTAAGACGTCGAAGAATCGGAAACGTTTCACTGCGTGGCCTCGCGGTCCTGGGTTACGACTACAATGCAGCCGTATTTGTTCACCTGTTCGCAAGGTAGTCGCACCGTGCGAACCGCTCACGAAATAACACCGCACAAGAAACGATAATCTAACAACGGTTATTTTTCCTACAAAACGCTATTCCCAGGATTTATTTTATTCGTTGGAAAGCGATTTGAAAATAATTAACTTCCGGTGCGAGGGACTGAAACTGAAAAGTTGAGAAAAAGGAAGTCATTCAGTATATTTAATGAGGAACCACTTTTTTATGTTTCCGCGTCCCTTCGAGCATTACGGATTGTCATCATTCAAATTCGTACTCAAATTTGATAGAATGACTACCGATTTTCTTAACTGGAATTTGTATTTAAGTTTAGTAGAATAATTACCGAATTTCGTAATTCAAATTTAGTAGCACAATTACTGATTTCCTTAACGGAAATTCGTATCCAAATTTCGTAGGGTACTTGCTGATTTCCTTAACGGAATTTCGTAATCAAATTTCGTAGAGTACTTACTGATATTCATAACTAGAATTTGTATCCAAATTTAGTAGAATTTTTATTGATTTTCGGAATTCAAACGCGTATTAAAATTTACTAAAACTGATAGTAATTACTGTTTTTTAATTACTTATTCAATCACTGATTCAAATACGTATTCAAATTTAATAGAACAATTCCAGATTTTTACAATTAAAATTTCGTGGATGATTACTGCTTTTCTTAGCTTAAATCGGCCAAATAATCATTTTGGCAACTCAAAAACAAAATATTTTTCTTTTCATACTGAACGTATTTAGGTCGCGTAAAGAATCGTCTAATAATGAAGTGCAACGAGATTTCGCGAATTTCAATAGATTTTTAACAGGCGTACGACGAACTTCAAGTGAAACTGATTTTTTAGTGAAATTCGATTTCATAAATCGAGTCAAATGCAAATATGTTAAGTTAAAAAAACTGTTTCTTCTTTTAAATATCAAACCAAAAATATTTTAAAAATTATGAAAATATTCATCGTGCATTTCCAAATGAAATCGTCGTCTTCACTCCAAAAATAATCAGTCTTAAGGAAAACAAGAATATTCCAAGAATGTCGGGTTTGACATCCCTCTCGTTATTCCAAAATGCTGAGGCGTTAATTTGTATGGAACGCCATTCGTTACTTTTTCATTGTTCGTCAGAAATTTAGCAAAATTTTGAAAAGCACGAAAATCAAATAACGTATTTAAAAAATGTAACAAATCGCGCGAGTCAGCCGCAACGGAGACTTTGACCCTCGGTAGGAGGCAAACTTTGATTCGTGCGTTAGCTTCGATCGTCCGGTTTTAGATGAGGAAAGTCGCCACGGTGGCAACCGGTTTGTACTTTGCTCATTGGCTATTAAATTCTTAGCCTTCTCGCCAACGAATAACTTGTGCGCGTTGCTTATTATACTTCTGACATATGTGTGCAGAAACAATTTTTTTTTCACTTCGGACTTCGTGTCGTTATGTTGACACGTCTTGGAGTGAAGCCTACAAAGATATCCTGAACAAGCATACTCCTTTCTATATAAAGGAAAATGCATAATAGTTTGTATAAACAAAAATGTCTCCAGAATTATCAAACGATAAATTCAAACGAAATATAAAAATTATTTCTATTTGAACAAATATTGTAATATATATGTTTTATATTATTCACAATTTAATATTATCCAACTTATGATTACATGTAAATAATTTTCCTAATTTTTCGTCTTTGTTTTTTTTTTTATTGATTGCTCCCTCACTGTTACGCACTGTTGGCGCTTTTATCTGTCCCGTTTCTTCTTCTCCCTATTTAAATTTCCTCCACATTTCTTCGCAATTCCGCCATCTTATGTCTCTGTTCCACTATACCTTATTCCCTGTTCAGTACCCTACCAGAACCTAACCCCCATTGCGGCCGCAACCGATTTACGCTACGTTATACCGCATTTGCCAAGGGTATAGGGAAACTGTGGAAGACCCGTACCGGCATAGACAGGCGTATATCCTTCTGATTCCTTGGTATATAGACTTCTTGTTAAAGGGTGTACACCAAGGTCTCAGAAAAATCGCCTTCCCGCTCACTGGTCGATACGCCAGCCAGAGCACAGCTAAGCGGTCGCCGATCAAAGTATCAGCGTCCCGACGTTGCTTAATCGATTAACGCCCACAGGACGGATATTCGACACTCAAGTTTGAGCCGTCACTGCGTGATAAAATCGGCCGGAAAAAACATGGGAACCACTCTCCACTATTTTTTCAAGGGTGCACTATCGAATGGAACATTTAACTATTTTTTAATAGTTAAATGTTTCATGAAAAATTTTTTTTTAAAGAGAGGCATATTTTTCGATACAATTTTTTTTTTATCGGCTTTTGGAAGCTTTACCACTTTTGTGCATATCTAGGTCCTATATAAATCGCGGCCTCGAAGCTTACGATTGATGAAAATCGGGGGCAGAAGTCAATTTGATGAATAAGCGGTTACAAAATGGCGTCTGAACTACAAATTTGCTTTGTAACAATTTGTGTATTTTTTACTCGAACACCATGCACTGCAGGGCAGAATTGCTAGAAACAAAAAATGATTATAATTAGGTAAAGAGTACAGGAGAATTTTTCCGCATAGGTCAGAGGAATTTATTTGATTTCCAAAAATTGAGAGTTTACGGAATTTGAAAAATTGCTTAAATTATCTTGAAAAAATCCAGGCGCGTTGTTTCTAAGACATGCGAATTCTAAGACATTCTTGTTCCCGGTGAATTCTCATTTGAGCTTATACATTCCGAGACATTGAAACCTATAAGTCATGCATTTATTACTTTAATTTCATTCCTTTCTCGGAATGTATAAGTTTTAATGAGAATTCACCAAGAACAAAAATGTCTTAGAATTTGCAAAACAATGGGCCTGAATTTTTTCAAGCTAGTTTGAGCAACTTTTAAAATTTCGTAAACTGTCACGTTTTGAAGATCAACACATTTTCTCTGACTTTTTCAGAAAAATTCCCATGCATTCTTTGGTAGGTTATAACCATTTTTTTTCGGGCAATGCTGTTCTGTAGTGCATGGTGTTCGAGTAAAAAATGCATAAATTTCACGAAAGAAATTTTGTAGTTCAGCCGCCATTGTGCAACCGCTTATTCATCAATTTGACTTCTGCAGCCGATTTTCATCAATCATAAACTGCGAAGCCACTATTTATGTAAGATCTAGGTATGCACGAAAGCGGTAAAGTTTCCAAAAGCAGATTTTTAAAAAGGTTGAATCGAAAAATGTGCCTCGTTTTTTAAATTTGGAGTATTTAATGGTTAAATGTTTCTTAAATGACTTTTAGTGATCACCATTCGAAATTGCACCCTTAAAAACATGGAGGAGAGTGGTTCTTGAATTTTTTTCGGCCGACATCATCACGCACTGACGGCTCAAACTTGAGTGTCCTCTGGGAGTTAATGGGTTAACTTCGGCGAACGCTTGAGCAGCACTCCGACCGCCTAATTCCACCCATCGTCAGTCTTACCCAACTTATAATATTCTATATGTTTTGTGCATTAATGTAAATTTTTTTTTATTTTATTTATATCATCTTAACGTAATTTTAATCTTGATTACTGTACTTAATTACTATACATATTCTTTTCATTAAAAAAATGATTTCAAAATGATTAAAAAAACTATTTCTGCAGAAACTGCGGAAATATTGTTCGAAAGATCAAACCTTTTAAAAATCACCAAAAAATGAATTCAAACGAAATATAAAGTATACAATTTCTTTCTATTCAAACTCATTATTTATATACCCTTATTTCATTTGTATCCAATTAAAAAAAATATTTATAAAATTGAAAATCATTTTTACCTAAATTAGTTGCTGCGTAAAAATGTCGAGAATTTAGGATTATAAATAATGATTCGTAATTACAAAGGCCGTCGCCACAGTGACCCAATGCACCAATACTCAATATCATGTCAAGTCCAATGTCCTCAGAGTTACCAAATGAGAAAAACGAAGTATGGAAATGATTTCAAGGCCTATCCTGTTTTCAAAATCAGGTTGATTAAAAAAAAAGACTAAAAAACATCGCACGTTCGTTGTGCATTCTTATTTTTGAGAATCTCCGAAGCGTCCTCTATTCAAGGCAAACCTGAAATGTATCTTTCGCTAAAAAAACTTCATCCATATTACAGGAGTTTCTACTGTTTTTCTTTTTACGCAACGCTCCCATTAATTTTGTGCCATCCGTGTTTATTGGTCTTGGGCGATGTTTTTTGTTGTTTTTCTTTCTTCTGAACGAAACTCAAGAACTCAGAAAGGCCGAAAATAACAAGAAGGTCAACCAAGGTCAAAACGTCATTCCGAAGCGTATAACGTTTGGGGCTAGTAAGTAAATTTTTATATTTCGTGGTTGAAGATTTAGCGAATCGTAAAATCGTGTTGATCGAATCGAGGAATTTGCGGATAAGCCGCGTAATCGCTTCCTACGTCGCGTAACATGGAAGTTACCACGACGTGGGTATAAAGTGTGCGAGCGAGTATCGACGGTGCAGTATCGAGCGCGTTTGATGAAAATAGTCCTGTTACGTTCGAGCGTCGCGCATGATTACGATCATGGGAATGGTTACTAGCTACTGCCCGAGAGGGGACAGGCGAAAATTTGCCGACTTTCCAAATTATTCGAAATGACCGACTGGAGTTTCATCGATATCAAAACCGAAGCTGGTGGCTGGGCGGTCGGAGTGCAGCTCGGGTTATCACCGAAGTTAAGCAGTATCGGGAGACGCTGATATCTGGATCCGTGACAGCTCTGGCTGGCGCCTCGACCAGTGAGTGGAAGGCCGATTTTCTGAGGCCTTGGTGTGCATACTTCAACATTAAAGTCTGTACACCAAGGAATCAGAAGAATACATGGCCCTCTATACCGGTACGGGTTTTCCACAGTTTCCCCGTATCCTTGGAAAATGGGGTATAGAATTGTTTTGGGTTCCCGAATAAATGAGCTAAGATATCGAGATCGATTTATATAACATTTAATAGTATCCAATTTAATGGTACCCAATCTTACCCCTACTTCAATTGTCTTAACTTATTCCTCCGACATAAGTTTCCTTGTCGTTGCAGTAATTTCCCCTAATTAACCGCTTAATTGATCATTTGCCGCGAACATTTAATATATACCTCTACCCGCGTAAGCAAATTTAGTTCCACTAAATCTAGTCATAGCACTCATAAATCTACTTGGACCAGTGTTCTTTTTATTCTTTGTGCAATAAGAGCCAAAAAAAGAATAATATACTGGTATAAGAGATTTCAGTGTATTTCTATTGCAAGAAATAACTGCAGGAGCTCAACTATTGTTATTACTGTGTTTCCCCGAGGCGTGTGCCAGTACGTTTCGCCGAAAAAAGCATCACGACTCATAGTCTTTGGAATTCAGTAGCTGTTCCGGACGGGATGCATTCAATCGAAGTTTGCAGTGTTCTGTGTCCGAGAGTGGAATTGCTCGAGACACGCGCCGAGTTGCGGCACTTAAGATGCAAACGATCTGCAAAGGGAAATGCCGTCGCCGATTCTTCCCGGTGGAGTCGATAAGATCGAATTCTGCTTTACTGATTTATAGATCTCATCTGGATTTGTGCTAACTAAACTTCGCGAATGTAGCGTCGAGATTCGCTCGAAGTTGTCAACGATTACCTACCCGATTGTGGATGCCCATGGATTTCTTGAAATGTCTGAATAAGTTAAATAATCAAATATATTGTTTATTCGCGTTTTTTTTAAACTAATGTGGGGGAATAAATCTCTGATAATGTAAGCACAGAATTTGATGGCCACCAAAAAACATCTTTTTTTAAAAACACGTATCAGGTATGCAGAAATTTCAAAAATAAAAATAGAAAAGCAATACGAAGCTGTCTTAGTTGTCTTCAAAACGACGTTTGGCAGATTGGCGTACGATCTGTTTTTCAGCTAGATATTCGATTATTTGGCAGTATAACAAACATGCAGGATGCCTAATACTTTTGAGCAAGACTTGTATATTTATTTTTTGGTTAATTATCGACAAAAATAAGATTATTTGAACGTAATAATGAAATTTATTGTAGAAATGAAGACCTTTGTTTGGTTGATGATTGGAACGGACAAAGAATCACTGATAAAACATCATCGTATTTGACTTAAATTATTATTGAAATCGAACAATGAACATTTCAAAGTATTCATTTATTATTAAAAAGCTATTTCCAACGCTATTTACGACACGGTCCAAACTACTAAATTCACACTTCGCCCAGTTTGGACGAACTTTTTGTCAGACGATACATTCAGTAATATCTCAAAGCGAATGGCGTAAATCAATTTGTCAGAAGACAGTTTTTACTGCTTGTTTCATGTTTTTTAAAAATATTTTTTTGTTCGAAACGAGTAGAATTGATAAACAAGACAGCTCGTTTCCTCGTTGATACTTCTCGATAAAGAGAGCGAAAGAAAACCGTTCCCTGAGTTGCAAAAGAAAGAAAAAAGAAGGAAATCAAGGAAAAAAGGAAATTAAAAAAAAAAGAAGACATTTCCGTGGAGAAATCCAAACGACTGGTGGAAGACAAGTGCGGTTTTGCTGGTCTTACATTTGAGGCTGTTACAACGAGACGAACGATGGAGCGAGGGGGAGGGAAGGTGCGCAATCTCCGATACGTTCTGCTACAGGAGAGTAATTTTCATATTGCATCCGCATCCGAGTTCGTTTATGATAAATTGCAAACGGAACACGTATGTTCATTGGGAGATTCCGGCCCCGTGTTTTCGATTTATCGACCGTAAACACATGTCCGCTACCCGCCTGATAAATAGATCAGAGTGCCGTACTCCGATGCCGCTTCGAATGATTATTTATAACGTTGATCAATTTTGTATAGGTTGATAGCGGAGGGTGCTTGATAAACCGGATTTTGATGCGGGTCGTCGCAGAAAAGAATCCATAATTCGTGTTATGGGACGTCGCAATTAACGATTTTCAAAAAGTACATTCATAGGTGCTAAATTGTTCGAAAATAGTGAGCATTTTTTTATTTTATAAATCTTTACATATAAAAAAAGTTTGTTCATAAACTTTTAAAAGAGGTAAGGAAAATAACTTTTACTTATACTCACTTGCTCATTCTTTAAATAATTTTGTTCATTAAGTTTTTAAAGAGTGAAAAGGTAATTTAATATAGATTACTGAAATCTGAACTGATAAATCTCTGATTGTGTAAGCACAGAATTAGATGTATTTCCAATTTATTTATGAACATTGTGAAGAGGTTGCTTAAATGTGGACTAATAAATCTCTGATAGTTTGAACGTAATATTGGATGGCAACTTGCCATTGAATTGCCATCTTGGAATTTAAAGCATTTTTATATATCCGTAGAAATTTATAAATATTATAAATTTTTCAAAATTTCTTTGTAATAATTGTGAAGAGACTATTTAATAAACATTGCCCAAATGTGGACTAATAAAGGTCTGACAATATAGGCACAGAATTGGATTGCCATTTGCGATTACATTTATTACTTTTTTTTCAATTTTATGAATTTTCATATATTTTTTTAATTTATAGATCTTTTCTATTTCACCTCATACGAAAATGATCAAAGATTGTTTATTTCCCAAACTCTTAAAATAGACACCACTCGCCCCCCCCCCCCCCCCCCCCCCCCCCCCCCCCCCCCCCCCCCCCCCCCCCCCCCCTGCGTGCCGTGATTTGCGCACGAAATTTAGGTTCTCGTGTCCGCGCGTGGGCGCTCATGTTGTAGCCTATTAAAATCGATCGAACGGTCACGCACACTTTCCGTGTTTTTCAAATATACGCTTCATAGTTTATTCATAACGCAGTCATACGGTCAAAACTTTATGGCTACCGAAAAATCGTTCGAATTAATAAACAAAATTTTTTTTTTGTTTATTGATTCGAACGATTTTGACGCAATTAACATTTGCTGTGTACGTCAGTTGTGAAAAAGAATGTAAATTCTACTGATATTAAATAATGGAATGAAATTTGATTCATTACTTAACCGATTTTTTTCGAGCACATTTAACTGTTATTAATCTATGTGAATGGATAAACATCAAAAATACAAAATTTCAAGTGAATAAATTAAATCTTTGTCAATAAGATTTATTATAAATGAATTAAATAAATAAATCATATATTGTATTTATATGTATATTAATTAAATTTATGTGGCGGAAAAAGGTGTTTTAAAAAACAATCATTTTTTTAACGTACCAAAAGCGAGAAAATTATTATTTTTTACTAAGTCATTTACGACCGCATTTAATTTTGGGCAATAGTAATTAGAGAAATTGTTGTCGCATGTTTATACTCGCTTTCAGGATTATTATTTATGAAATCTAAGGTTGTTTCAACGAAAATTAAATATAGCTCATACAACGAAACGTATGTTAACGGATCTGTGTACATTAAATATTAGATGTCCAAATTGTCAGCGCCCTAACCTTTTATTTATAGTTACATATATGGGACTTGTTAAATAAAATCTTGTTTTTTAAAAGTATGTTGCTTTTTCATATACATTTTTAAGAGTGCGGTGAACGTAAATTTCAGTAAAATTCAGGAATGCGTTATTACTGAATTATTATTATTATTTATGTTGAAAAATATTTGTGACTTATGGTAAAAAATCTTCGATCCCGATAAAATCTAAACGAACATTCGAGCACTTTTCACATCCAAAATTGATAAAAATAAAATCGGTTTTTACCTACAGTCTAACATTAGTAAATGAACAGAAAACTTTGTCTCCGTCAACGTCCTATATGAACTTTGTGTTTCGCTAAGAAACGTGAAAATTCTATCCTTTTTTTCGGGCCTTGAATAAAAAAATACATGAAAACTGTAGTAATTAAAGAATAATAGATATTTAAATTTCACCTGAGCCGATGTTTCCCTCGTATTGATAATAAGATAGTTGAACATCGAAATTCCTATTTTTCATGCGCAACGTACAAGCAATAGATAAGCATGGATATTGGTAATTGCATTTCTCGTCACGGGACTGTGCATAGTAGAGAAAAACTTTCGTCCGCGAATCCGTGAGCACTCTCGTGGTTTCGGAACGACGTTCACCGTATCTACGTGTAAACAACTTGTAAAAACAAATAGCCGATGATTATTTCTATATATAAAAATCTTGATTTTTATATCCCCTTGATAATCACCATTTCTGCAGAACTGTTTCTCTTCTTTCAACAATATTTCATCGCGATTATGGGTGACCCAGTAACGAATGATGTGAGCTCTCACTTGAACGCTCTTTCTCGCCTTTATTCGAGAGAATTCGCAGTTTTTTTAACCACCCGAGTCGAAATTTCCGACCTCGGTAAAACCCGCAAAAAGGAGGCTTCCTCTCCCGACTCCAGATCGGTGCTAGCAGTATACCAGAACCGAGGATCTAATATCTGGAATACGCACATGTTAGACCTTCCGATAAACCTCAAAATGGCAGATAGTAGACTTGTTCACTAAAAGGAGGCTACGGAGGGAAAAACTGAACCTTCGATGGATCTACTTTAATCGCTCCCGCAGACCCTACTAGACCTCCTTTGGACCTACCATATTTCGTCCATATCGCTACCGATTTTAACACGTTTAAAATGTGTATAGACTTAAAGTACATGCTTTAAGCGTTTTATGCGTGTATTTGAAGATGCCTAGCATATATTAAATCATAAAAATGCTTCCCGTCATTGATGGCTCCTTTCGATACTGTGTTATCCATGTTTGATGGTTTCTGATGGTCTGAAACAATTATCTGGGAATAAATGTTATCGTTGACACCGGGATTCGAACCTATTTACCCTATACTCAACTACGATCTAACGCTCGCACGCTTACCATTTCGCTATTGACTAATTCCGACTTCCGTATACAGAGAAGGAACCGTATGTGGATTGCACACAGGCAGACATTTTTAGAGGACGTTTACATAATATTGTTAATATTATCAATTATATGATTAACAATAATGGCTAATAATATAGATAATAATACCACAGTACACATAGAGTATGGGTATGGTGTTATTAATCATATTTTGATTACCATTAGTCACAAATATGGTATTATTAATTATATGATATAATAGTCCTCTCAACATTGCTCTCAGCACATCGATCGAGCGGACTGAAATCGTATAAGACAATTTCCAAATACGCATTCATATATGCTCGTTTGTTAATTCTATACAAGAGATTCGGGCGAAATTTTACAAGTTAATTGCTTCTTTTAAATGCTTTCTGCGATGATATGCGTTGTTCAAAACGCGGGTACCTATACTGAATGTGTAGTTTGGAAGAAGACAAAATAATTCGACACACTTTACGCGTGTGGCATTAAGCGTGTTCTCCGGCAACATGTTTAAAATGTGATGTTGTAAAGAATCGTATGAAGCGTGTTGTTGCAACACGACAAAAAATAGAAACATATTATTTCAATACATTAACCACGTTCTACATACGTTATAAACGCGTTGTGGGTTATCGCAACACACCGGCAACACGCTTAGTTTTTATGAGTATGTACACGAGATATATACACGTGGCAATAGTTTGGTTTGTTTGTACGTTTATTTCGGCCAAACTGAAAATATATACAATTAAACTGTAAAGAAAGATTTTTCTACCGATTTATTACCGATTCATCAAGTAACAAAAGAAATATATAAGCACATTTTTTAATGGAAAATACGAGATTGCATTCCATTCCAATATTTTCTTGTTTATAACGTAAGATAAACTATTTATTACAATAAAATGAAGACCACAATTTACTCTACATAGAGTAAATGTAACGCTTCATAGAATCAATAATATCAACGATTCGCCTTACGATAAAATATTTATATCAATAAATGGGCACTTATTAATTCGTAGGAATTGGAACAAGGCCATATATGAGACCAATCTCTTAGGATTCATCTATTAAATAAGAATTAATAAGTCCATGCTGAATAACGTTAATTTTTAGATATATCTATGTTCATAATTGGTTTAATAAAGCAATGTTATATTTTTTCCATATCATGCACTATTTATTCTTCACACGGCGATGCAGTTGATAATTCATATTGACGTGTACGTTCGTTGGCGCAATAATCAGTGAAAACTTATTCATTTCGTCATTGATCAAGTCCCAACAGAGTGTTGATAGAAGAAGTATCGCGTGTAGGGATAAAACAGGTTAAAGCGGATTACGTGGAATCGAGTCATTCGATTGGAGACAAAAAAAATGGTTACGGAGGTCTATGTTTCGCACTAGGGGCTGAAAGAAGGTTCAAGAGGGCTAGCAGAGGCTACATTGGATTCGACGGAGGCCTCTTCGTGGCACTCGAGAAACAGGTTTTGGTAGGTTCAACGGAGGCTAACAGCTTGTGCATAACAATAGAAATAGGTTCTGCAAGGCTCATAAGAGGCCCTAAATGAACTTTCAATTTTTCGTGGGGTATTTGTTCGGTTCGTTTGGGCTTGAAAAGCATAAATTTTCCTTCGAGAAAAACGACTCGAACAATTATCTTGAAACCTTTATTCGAAAAGGTCAAAAGTTTATTTTTTTAGTATTTTAGTGAATATCGGAAAAAAGGTAAAAATATGGGTGTCGCAAATAGAAAATCAAATTTCACATGGGGGGACATTTTTCCTTCGTGACGAACTTCACAAATCAGTTATTTCAAAAAAATCTTCTCGATAAATGTTTTTATATATAATAACGGAGTGGAACATTTTTGCGGCATTTCACTACGAGAAAATTACCCAAAAAGGTGCAAAAGACGTCCTAAAAAAAGCCTTATTTCTTGGATTTTTTTGGGACTTGTTTAAGGAATTTTCTTACAATAAAAGGGCCGAAAGTTTTGGTCCTTCAGTTATGTTCTTTATGTTTAGTTTGGGCTTTCAATAAACTTGTTGTGTTTTCGGGCTTACATTTACATTTTCTAATCGTTCATTAAGTTTCATTAGGTTTGGTTTATTTTTAAAGTTTATTCTTTGAGCTTCATTTGCTCAGATTCACGTTCCACCATTTTTTTCGTGTTCAATGTACGTGCATTGCACATTTTATTTATTAGGATTTATTTGGCTACATTTTTCTTTCGGGGCAGAGTATTCCGCCAATTTTATTAAGCGGACATTTCTGCTTAAAAAAATCCGACCTCGACATGGTCAGGCGCGCCAATGATCCCCTAATACAATCAACCCATAAAAGATAACCGACCAAAAAAGGGTAACCCCCCCAACTGCCCAATTTGGCTCAAAGATTCTAAGAATTTCGCACGACAAATCTGCCGTCCCGTTAAAAGTCGTTAAAAAAATTACACTAAACAAAAGTCGCCGCCTAATTTTAAAAACAAGCAACCAGAAAACGCTTAATTTTTTTAAACACCTAAAAACGTACCCGAATCGTCCTTTATAAAGACAAAAAATATCGTACTTGAAATTTTCTTAAAAAAAAAACAATTGCGTACCGGAATTGTAAAAAATAAAATTAAGTTTACGCTTGAATTAAAAAAAAAACTGAATAGATAAATCGGCACCCGAATTAGAAAACGAATAAAAAAGCAATCAATTTTCAGCTGAATTTAAAAAAAAAAAAATATACAATGTGTTCAAACTCAAACAAAAAACTAAAAAAACAAGCAAGAATGAAAAATTTTTTAATTACAATTGTACACTCATAAGAAAGAGTTCTAAAAAATATTTGCGCTCCGATTAAAATGTACAAAATTAAAATCACATCCAAATAAAATTTAAACAAATAATTAGAAATATCAATTCGCACTTGTTTCATTTTTATATATAGTTGTTTAGTTTTTTGTTGTTTAAACTCAAACGCGTGTAGTGTCATACCTGGTGAGATTCGGACTGAAAGACTCGCGATGATTTCGTCGATCGTTGGCGATCGCCAGAACTTTCGTCTCGAAAGACGCGCGAGCGAAAGGAAGACGACCGATGACGATGAGACGGCAATGAGTGACGACTGGATCGAAAATCGGTACCGGTTTTCACTGTCCACTCGTAACCCTCTTAAGCCTCGTAACGTTTTTTTTTCTTCCGTTCTATTCCCTATTCGTTTTCTCCGTGGAAGAATAATTCACCGTTGTTGAAACTCTCGTCATTTACGCTCTGAATGCGTTTTCGTATCGTCAATCGGGCCTCTTTACTCTCTCTCTCTCTCCCCCTCCCCTTCACGTTTCGATGATTGTCCTAAAGCGAACGAAACATATCTCGCTACTAGGTGTAATCTCGATGATCGAACTTCATCGGTTCGTCATATGAGATTCGTCGCACCATTAATTAACGATATGAAAACGAAGATCACAGCACACTTCGATACAGCCATACAAATCCACACGCGATTGCACAGTGATAATTCATGAATTTCTTGATTCTTTTTTTTTATTTGATACGGTTTTAAAAGGAATATTAATTTGTATCCTTTTGAAATTGTATGCAATACAAAAAAATTATTAATTTTTATGTATTTCAATAATTATTATTGATTACACAATTCCCTCGATTTGCCAATCAGAAACATTTATCCTTCTCTTTTTTCCTGCTCACATTTATTTATTTTTATAAATTTATGTACACACTAAGCTCGTTGATTTATTTTTTCTTTCCATTTGTCCATCAACGAACTTCACTAATCTCGTTTCTCGTTAATTCCAAATGTGAATTTCCTGTTTGCTGGTTTATGTGCTTTTCGAGCCACCTTTTCGTGTATGCAGATATGAAAAAATGTATGTATATATGTCTGCATTTGTGTGTGCGTGTGTGTGTATGGTACATTAAAAAACGAGAAGGCTTTTCAATACGATCAGGTGATGAAATACAACACGCACAATTGGACTCTCCACGACTTTCGAGTCCTGCCTCAAGACTGATCGAACAGGCGAATCGACCAGCGACTCACTGCGAGAACACCTCCACGGCTTTGTCGTCGTCCTCGTCTATACCTTCACGAACTGGACATTCCACCAGCTCCCTCTTTCTCTGTTGCCCTCTTTCTCTTGCCTGCTTTTTCCCCACTTCTCCCTCACCCTCCTCCTTCCCTCGACCTCCTCCTCCCGGAGTTTACTGCCATCTTTCTCACTATCAAGTCACGATTGCTTTTTCTACTCTTGTAACACTGAAATTTCTCTCCTCGATTTCGTCGAATTTTGACAAAAATCACATCGATCTTGTCGCCATTTTTCGCTGGTTTCTAGTGCTTAAAAGACTTTGGCTGTTTCGACCAGTGGACGCTAATCAATTCGAGGTTAAATAGGAGGCCAATCTTTAGGTATGTTAGGATCACCGGGAAACGCTGGATTTACGTACATCGGTTGTTGTTGCTTAATTGTATGACATGGCTCAATAAAATGTAAGTTTTCCGTGAGTGGTTGGGAATTTTATAAAAAGAATTTTAGAAAAATATAATAAAAGGAATAGACATTCATTTTTTAGAGAGATTGTTTAGGATATATTTAAGTATAAAACTTTTTTGCCGCTATTTTTAAGAAAATAGCGGCGCTAGTTTTCGAAATCATCCTTAAAGAAAACATCTCTAGTAGCGGCCAAATTTCTCGTGACATGGGGTCTGAACAAAAAATAATAAAGACTTTAAACCCATATACGATTGGCTATAGACGTGCGTGGGAATTTTGTTGTTAAATCAAATTTTGTAAATGTGGTACACTCGTGAGGAAAAAATCGATATTCCGCTATAAAAAGAAAATTACAGTTACAAATTATTATTTGTAAAATATTGTTTATTAAAATATTTTTATATTGTTTATAATATAAAGGTTCACATTTAATCATAAAACTAATGTGCACTTCTACAAAGGAGGTCATTCTAAAGCGACTGTAAAAATTTTAAACCGATCCATGCAATCATATTCAAGTATGTGTTCTCTAAATTGAAAAACGGGGTTTCGAGAAAAACACGTTTAAAGTTTTACGAGCACTCAAATGCTGGATATTTTTGTTCAGCTTATTCTTAGTGACGTTATTTTTGTAAATCCTGGAGTCGCGATGCCCGTCAATAATTAAAGTGAATCATTTAAGTAGATACTAAGTCTTGATGCCCGTCAATAATTAAAGTAGGTACTAACCAAATAAAAAAACAGTTATTATTTATCGTTGATTCACCGGTAATCTAACGATCCTACGTGATTTCTGTATAAGACTCGTTTTGTAGATGCCATCGTACTGCACAACTTTTGTAGGAACCATTTTTCAACCAAACAAATTCCAAAAAAAGGTAAAATCGGAGAACTGGTTTTGCTTCGTTCAACGATTTCTGGCGGTCGCGGAGCACCATTAATTTTGGAGATGATTTAAAGGTACATTCTAAAGGATCTAGAAAAAATGGGCGTCACGCTGGCCTCGGTGAATAGAATTCAAGTACATTCCGACTGGATTATTTGATGCGGAAAAAATTACTAAGACGTATCCCGGTGGAATGTCGGTCATCCAAAGTCAGGAAATGTCCATTTTCATAGTCGGCTGGAATGTGTGCGCTTGATGATGTTAATAGAATTTTTACTGCTGTTTTAGGCTTATAATCAACGTTAGATTATATTTCCGAAGATTTTCGTTTCGTTCCGTTCGTGATACATTTATTTGACGTTCAGCTCGACACGCAAGATGCTTAAAATCAGGCGGTAGTGATTTTTTCCTTATTCGCTTTTTTCTTATTTGTCAAGAACTCAGTAAGGCAAGGTGGTAGGTACCGCGAGCAAGAACTCCGAAGTAAAAGTGAAAGCCGCAGTCGCCATCTCGGAACCACCGAGTTTTGGGTCGTACAAATTTAAAGTGAGCCTCAACGATTCTGTCGAGCGTATACGACCACTGATCAATTTCGTATTCCGGCCACTCGATACAAAAATTTATTTGAGAAAAAAAAGACGTTTGGAATGTTTTGGCAGATTTTGGAATTCGACAAGTCTTTAATAACGAATTTTTGGAGGACAACGGTTTTTGTTTGCGACTACCGCATTTTTTGTTTATATTTATCTGTTTTTTTCGTTTTCATTAATCTTTTTTTCGTTTTCATTCATCTTTTTTTTGTTTCCGTTCATTGCTTCTTGTTTCGGTTTCAACGGTGCTTAAAGTGAAAATTACGATCAGGAATTCTTATTTATGATAAGTAAACAAAAAATGGCTTATTTTTACAATCAAATTGGAAATTATAGGGTTTCGTTGGTGTAATACGAAACATTTTTCGGTTTATGATTTTTCTTCATATGGAAAATAATATTTTGTAGCTTTTTCGAGTTGGTGAATTGAAGTAATTCGTGAAATAATCTCAAGTAAATTAATCATTAATTAGACTCGGAAGAAAGTTTTCCATTTGATAAGCAATTTTGTTTTTTAGAATATCGAATTGAATGAAAAATCCAAAGATATGTCTGTCGATGATTTCAAGTGTATTTTTCGGACAATCGAATTGAAATTATCGAAAGACATTTCTACGTTATTGGGAATATTATCGATGTTGGTAAATTGTTATACAACGAGCGAATCTATTTGCAAGTATTTACAAAGATTCGATCGAAGATTGTAATTACGCTTGTGGTAACTTGACACGCGACGCAATTCTACTTTTGCGAAAATGTCACTGGGATTCTCAATGGGCGGACAATTTCCGATTGACTGGCCTCCAATCGTCGTTACAAATTGAAGAAAGTTTCGCTTGCACTGCTCGATTTTTCGCAGGTACGGAAAAATGACGGATTTCTGCATGGAAAGTGAACCGTAATGGGCAACGAACCGTTGGTCGACATGGTGACAAATAGAAAAGAAACTCATCGCGCCTTTTTCTTTACGTATCGGATATGCACGTAAAAACACACACGCGCGCACGCGTGCGCGCGCACGCACATACGCACACTTATACCCACACATACACAGAATTCCAATAAAATACACAAAACTGTGACACCGATCACGTTGTTATTGATTATTTGATTCGTCTCGGAAATTGTATCGTCCATCATGGTATCAAGAGTTAAACACAAAAGCCGTTAAGGAAAATACATTTGTTCTTTTGATTAATATGATTTGCTCTTTACATTTCCAGAAAATGAAATTCAGTTGGATACTGACCAACGGTAACATAGCCATATCTCGTTAAACCCGAATCTAAAGTCGATTTTATTCCAATTCTTCAGGTTTTTGACATAACCTCAAATAATCCTATAATTCTAAGGATATTTGGGATTATGATGAAAACCTGATGTAATGGAGAAAAATGGACTTCAGGTTTGAATTCAGAGATTCGAAAAATATATAGTTAACACGTTCTGACACCAGATCGAAAAGTTTTTGTTTCTTTGTGTGGCTGAAAAGTATTTTTTGTATTTGCTGAGAAGTCCTTTGAATTGCTAAAGGAAAGACAATGAGTGGGTTGGAAACTGCTCTATGGCAATCAAAGTTTTTTTACTTGGGGTATTCGCTGAAGAACCTTCATAGAAATTTGAGAAGTGAAGAAATTCGTTAAGCAAAGAAAATTCCATTGAAGATAGTAAAGAAATTCCTGGAGTAACCGAGAAAATCACACATACTGTTAAAGGATAATCAAACCATTTCACATTATTTTCTACAATAATCATTAACGAATTTCGGTAGAAATATCTGAACCGAACGAAAACGATATTGGGTGAGATTCTGATCAATGATAATTTGCAGTTCAATATTTATTTAGATACTGAGCATCTTTAAGGATGTATGGAAGGTCAATTCCGCAGTACATCTATTTATTTTTTAAGGTTAATTTTTATGTCGAAATGTCAATGTCTGATCATTTCTGTTTTCATTCTATAATTCCTAATGACAAAATTATGTCATTTGGTATAATAATTTATGATTTTTTTATTAAATTAACATGCAATTTAATATTTGTGGCCAAGGACAAGTTGGGGCAATCAAATAATTTTATTTCCGTCCCGAGAAAATGTGGCAATAAGGCTACAGTCAGCCATGGCAGTCAGCTACAAGTTGATCATTCCGAGATCTATACATTGTCAAGTGCTGCGTTGCCGCATTTATACGTCTAATACGGTGGACGTACTGAGTTGAACAGCAGATCACAGAACGCTACGGAAACGTCAAAAGTTAACTACGAATATCTTCATAACGACATCGGAAACAGAGGTTTTTTTTTCGTGAAAAATTGAAAAATGTATGAAGTTTCTTAAAATTCTTTTTTTCCATACATATACTTTTTTATCATTTCAGTTTGATTTTGTCGACTTCCGGTACAAATAACACGGAGTTAAATGCGGCTCGAATTCTTAAATATTTCTTTCAAATCATCAACTAAGTGCCTTTTTCTTTTTCAATCGATGCAGCGTGATCAACTCTATCACATATTTTAAATTTATGGCAGGTTAGGCGAGTTGATATTTTTTATATATATCCTTAATATCCTGAAGGCAACAAAAAACAATGCATTTGGTCAGAAACTCATGAATGCTAATGAAGCTCTTCCACATGGAGTATAAACCGAGTAACTTCTTTGGAAATGTACGTGAGTTCTTTATGAGGAATGTCAAGATACCCCAGATTGTACTTGAAGGATCTTCAAGGCAGAACAATTACAGGTTTCAAAGAGCAGAATATTCCTCGAAGTATTTATTTTGCACGTGTTATTCGTTGAACTAAAAATATAATGTTTTACTCATTTTCACACCAAGGTTTCTCGACAGATTCACATAAATTAAAAAAATGACTAATACGAGGGTTCATCATAGCATTCTAACCTCGAAATTGAGTTTTAAAAAAGGAAAACGTATATACAGGCAATCGAATGCAGTTTGCCAACATTACTAAGGCTGACCTCAATATTTCTGCTACTTCATCTCCAACGTATTCACGTTATGAAAAATGTAGGATCTCTATGAAAATGGGCATTTTTATTGGAAATGGACAAATGATAAAAGAATATGGCTAGCAGTCTTACATAATTCTACCGATTCTCTTTTTATTGGAGACTGCCAACTTGTTTGCGATCGTTTGGCCTCGTGACACGCTAAGCAGCCACGATGCTCGTTCCTTTTTATCGTATGCATGTAACAACACCAACAAAAATAAAAAATTCGAGGGTTGTTAAAATAATTAGGTGACTTTTAAAATTGTGCGGGCTACGTTCATTTGATTGTCGATTTTTTATTTTCTTTTGTTATGTTGGTACACGTATCCCGAACATGTCTTGACATTATCCGCTGTTCCACATGTTTAGTTTGTTTTTGATAGGTACAAAGGTTAAACGTGTTTTGGTATGCTTGGTTGTTTTGCTATCGCAAACGACAATGCATCTGCTCATGCATCACTGCTCGTTCGTGACTGTTTTGGCGAAAAACAACAACGCGATCATGCCTCAGCCACCGTATTCACCGGACCGTATTCACTGCGATGTTTTTTCTCTTCCCGAAACTGAAAGGAGCTATGGAACGCCGCAGATTTGCCATGATTGAAGAGACAAAGAGCGCATCACTGGGAGAGCTCGAGACCATTCCAAAAGCGCATATCAGACGTGCATCAAGGATTAGAAAAATCGCTGGCATAAGTATATTACATCTGAGGGGAATTACTTTCAAGGGGACAAAATGGATAATCATGAATTAATATATATCTTTCGTGAAAAATAAAAAGTCACCTTATTTTTTGACCAAACCTCGTATATTTTTTCATCTACGATTCGCCAGCGTTGAATCAACAACGAGGAACGAATGTAAAATTCCTCTTTGATAGATGATGACTACAATTTATGATGATGGTGATTGGGCCTCGTTAGGACTCTCGTAAACTTGTCTCGTGATCTCGACTGACAAACAAATAGGTGAAACAATTTTTCGTAACGAACAGCGGGTCGTGTTATGCACGGGAAATACACGAATTACGAATATAACCTAAGATTCGGCCCGCAAATCAAAAGAACTACAGTCTGAGAAAAACATTATTTCTTTTGGGTTCCTTTTATTTCCGCTGCAACCACGTACGATCTGAAATTGATACATGAACACGATGGAAAAACACTTTTTTTAATTGTTATATTGTAATAAATAAATTTTGATCTTACACGCCGAATGTAAAAAAGACAAAAGTAAACTTTGTGATATAACTGAAATTTAAAAAAAAAACAGTCTTGAAGTCTTTATTTGACAGTTTTTGTTTGGATTTATTTGGGATTGTTTGACAGGTATGAATCGGAAACTTAAAAACTTATTTATTAACGTAAAAAAGACAACAGCAAAATTAATAAGTAGCTAATAAGGATTTTAGTATTTGATACACAGCATAATATTTTTGTTGTTCAAATGGTATGAATTATTTGACATTAGTAGTTTATTGTTCATTGCTAATTTTTTAAACTGACGCTAGTGATTGGACGGTCAGAGTGCGGCTCGGGCGATCACTAAAGTTAAGCAGCATCGAGAGATGCTGGTACTTCGTGCGTTGACCGCTTAGCCGTGCTCTGGCTGGCGTATCGATCAGTGAGCGGGAAGCCGTTTTTTCTGAGGCCTTGGTGTACATACTTTAAGGGATCTGGCCACTATGTAACTTTAATTTTTTTCATTTTTTGTAAGTTTATTTTTAATAGATCCTGAACTATTAAGAACAATTTAAGCCATATTTTGTATATTGAAAAACGCAAAATTCGGCAAGTTACAGTTATATTTCGAAAGGAAGGTTCAGCCGCTGCGGGCGGTCGATCGTGTGGTTCGATCCGTGTTTATAACTATTATATAATACAAAAAAGCACGAACAGTGAGAAGAGCTTTTAAAAAGAAGGCCCAAGACTCTCGCTCAGCTGCCGAAGGAGATGTCTATGGCCTAGGAATCGCTGATTGAAGGTAAGACTCGCAAAAACCGCACCGTCAGCTGAATAACCGCACATTTACTTTCTTTTGCGATTATCTCGAAAGTACATTTTTTGAACTGGTACTATCGAAATATCGTAAATTATCAGTTCGATTGCTTTCGAATGCTTACCCAATACTTTTAGATATATTATCTAGAATGTCACGTAGGATTTTTGCGATAACTTGATTAGTTAAAAAAAAA
Source organism: Ophioninae sp. A BG-2022a (assembly GCA_030523105.1). Classification (NCBI taxonomy): domain Eukaryota; kingdom Metazoa; phylum Arthropoda; class Insecta; order Hymenoptera; family Ichneumonidae; species Ophioninae sp. A BG-2022a. The sequence continues at coordinate 71,134 of JAPYZI010000958.1, forward strand.
AAATTTTTTCTCGACAAATCTCGGTGAAAAACACACATTTTTTTCTTTGGTTCACCATAATTTTTTTTATGATAGTAAAAACCACTATTCTACATTGTAGTGATGCTACTCATGAATGAGCTGATTTATTTTTTTTTCATCAAATGTGACATGACCGGGTAGCAGCTGGGCAATGACCGCGCTTATCGTGCGGAGGATCTCCGCGGCAATCTGCATAACGGCGCCATTTTTAAATATTTTGAACGGAAATTTGTTAACGTTATTCTTGAAGCCCTTTCTGATGTTGTGTAAACAAATAAAAATATTCCGGCCCATATTTTCGATTTTATTTTCTATTTAAATATACCCATTTTGCGATTGGCCAAGGTGGCGCGACGTCTTAAGGGAGGATTCTGCTTTGGCAGGCTCAAAAAAGCGATTTTTTTTAATTGCCTCAATATATTCCTTATATATCTAAGAATAGGCTAATTCGAAATATACCCAAAGATACAGCACTGAACGTAGTGGGATATCGAGCAAGTATATGAGCGCCCGTAAACTTTGAAGCCCGTTTTCTCGAGGTTTCGTTTTTACGATTTTTTTGAATTGGCGAATGTGTTTGTAGAACAACTAGACGACCAATCAAAACAAGCCAAGTCTTGATAGCTTCAGTATTGTTTTCTTTTCTATTTGAACTAAAAGTATTCCCGAAAAAAATTCTTAACCATTTTTTTAGCAAGTTGTAATGATTTTTTTTATACAAAAGCATATTTTTTCATATCTGGGAAAACATTCAAATTTTCTTAATTTTTTCAGTTATTCTCAGTTAACATAGAAAAAAATATATGAAAATTGAACTAGTGTTTGTAAGTAGTTTAGCTTAGCGAAGTGTGGGCAGGGAGTGATAGGAAAAAAGATGGAACAACGGAAACGTCAGCGAGGAGAATTCGGAACTCGAGGAGAAAAGAAAGGGGATATGTAAAGACCGGTAAAGGTGTACATAGAATAAAGGAAACCCCACATTACTATTTTTTTATGAATACAACTTAATTTCGACAATAAACGTCGTTTAATTCTAATTTACAATAAGTGTTTGGGAAAATGGGTAAACTTTCCTAAAAAAAATTACGTAAAAAAAATAAAAAGAATGAATAGGTGATTAAGGAAAATTAGTCAGTCATTTTTCTTAAGGAAAATTGTTTTTTGTGAAAAAAATTCTTAAATATTGATTGTGAATAACAAATAAACGAACATCCGTTCTGGTTTCTGCGAAAGCAAACCTCGTCTGCTAAAACGAGTTTTTTTCACATTAGCTAGGTGGAACATATAAAACTACCTTTGCCCGCGGCTTCGTTCGCGTTAAATTTGGGGTAGCACGGTCCCCCCCCCCCCCCCCCCCCCCCCCCCCCCCCCCCCCCCCCCCCCCCCCCCCCCCCGCGCCCCCCACGTTAGCGCGATTCAGAAAGATATCAGCGCCATCTATCGGAATCCATGAGTTACACTTATTTATGTTTAGAATGTTGTTTATTTTCTCAAAAGGTGATTGATTTATGGTATGATTAAATGTTTTAAATGTTGTTTTATTTAATTCGTTTTAATTAAATTATTTTATTATTCGTTTGTGTTATAGAACCTGGACTAATTTTGCGGAGTCTCACACACATTTCCATCCCCTATTTTAGGGGCTGGGGGAGGATTTCAAAAAAAAATGTTGGACGATTTTTTTGGTAGTCATAAATAGTCAGCGTACCAATTTTTTGCTTCCTACCTTGGAAATTGCGGAATGCTCCATACAAACTTCCACTCCCATTTTAGGGAAGTGGGGGGCTAGAAAGGGGCAAAAAGTAGCCTATATTACTCTCCATCCCTTCAACTATCTCCACTTAAAAAATTACGTCAATTCGTCGCTCCGTTTTGCCGTGAAAGAAAGACAAACATACAGACAAAAAGACGCACTTTCCCATTTATAATATTAGCATGGATATGGATGAACTCTAGACATTTTAATTTCATTCTCTGCCTGAATTTGAAATCTGTTCAAGGCTGATATAGGAGATTAATCCTCGATGGCATCTCATAGATATTTGCTGAAGAATGCATGAATGCATTTTCTTGTATAGAGCTATACAAGAAAAAGTTATTCGACAGATCAAAAATAAGCCCGAATTGACCGTATTTTTTTCAAATCGATCCAATGAAACCGTTTATCCGCGCATATCGATCTGCCAGTGTGTGATTTCTGGTCGTTCGCGATTGCCATTTTTTGTTTCGTGACATCGCAGGTTAGCGAGGTGAAGGAAAATCCTCGCGTCATTTCTTTGCACTGGCTGTTGTTGTCACGATTCCAGCGGAATGTATGCGCGGCATCCGTTCACCGATGCGCGCAGAGACACCGTGCAATTCGTTTTCTTTCTGCCTTTTTGTCCATTGCCGCCGACCTCTCGCATCGTTAAGATGCTCAGTGCACCGTAATAATAGTGGAAAAAAGCCATTGAAAAAACCTCTGCATCTCAAGTTCAGACTTCACCGGCAATCGTGAATTAATAATACTTAATTATTCAAAAATATATTAATCCCTTCAATAAATAAATATCTACAAAAATGACGAAAAATTATTTATCTATGTGCTTATATATTCGTAAAATAAATGTTAACGAATAGATACTTTCTTCATTAAAAAATAATATAAATAAAGAAGTAATTTGTTTAAATCAATAAAGTAAATGAATAAATTATTTACTTGGATCAATGTTATTTATTACGTGATAATATATCAACGGAAATAAATAAACATATATGTAATCATGTGAGTAAATAATAACAACAATAAATCATAAACGATTCATAAATAACATTTATTATTTATTCACATGGTTACATATTTACGTATTTATTGATATTCCTTTTTAATAAATAAATCATTTATTCAATAAATACATAAATAAATACATCAGTAATTTCTTAATGTGTTTTGGAAATAATTAAATTAATTTTTATTATTGCTAAAAATTTTATTTTTTTTACAAAAATTAGATTGGTGAATTTCTAGTAAAAATTCGTAGAAATGTTTGAGAGATTTTAGTTGTTTATATTGGTTAAGAAAGAATTGAGTAAATAGCCAAAAATTGATTTTTATCGACCTTTCAGGAATGCAAACTTCAACCTTGTTCAACGCAGGTGGGAATGGATTGAACATATTCGGTTCGGCACTTCGTCGTTAGCTGTCAAAAGCAGGAGGCTTCCCACTCGTTCGCATGTCCAAAAAAGATTCTGCCACTTAACAGAACGTACGTCGACAATTAAGGAATACTAATATTTATAAGCAATGACTTATAACAACAATAACGAAATCGACGACAATAAGAGTCTCCATAATTTCTGCAATCATAATAACGATAACGATCTTTTTCATTATACAAGGAATAAAACGACATCAAATATAATCACAATAACTATGATCTCGAAGATCGACCGATGGCCGGTACAACTACGGGGAAGAGGGCACGAAAAGTATTATTTTTCGCCATGTGTCTTTTCCACGTTGAAAACCTCTAAAGAAAAATTATGAAAATCGTTTTAGATTCAAAACTAATTAATTTGTCTAGTATTCAAAAATTCGCTGGTTGGTCTAAAACGGTGAAATCGTGGAAATCGCTTCGTACATGTTTAGCCGTACAACAGATAATTTAATAATAAATTAACACTTACAAATGTTCATCTTATACTTTCAATAATAAGTGAATTCAAGTATGACTATACTGGCACGTGCCTCACAGTGGTTTTATCAGTGACTGCACATCTGTGTCAATTATCCGAAAACTATAAAGTTCAATAAATAAATTAATAAGAAATAAATTTTAATTACTTCATTATTCAAACTTCTTTCACTCACTTTATTCAATGATTTATTTATTATGAAATTATTTTAAAAATTCATTATTATTTCTTATTATATATTATTGAATATTTATTTCTTTAATAATTACTGAAAAGGTCAATATATATTAAGATTTCGTATGATTGCTGATTAATTCATCGTTTAAATAAGTCTTTCACTATTTTATAAATTTACTGGTAAACGTCACAACAAAGTCTATTCATTTCAAGCTGACAAGGAATAGGGGAAATATAGTCACAATGACATATACGGGTAAAACGACACATCAGCTATTTTTCAAATGGGGGGGGGGGGCGCTTTTATAGTTATTTTAGCATTCTGAGGGGATGCCTTAATGGTCTATTAATAAACTGTCAAAATACTGTCATTGTAAACGCATCCATTTTTTCTCAGTCTACATCAACAAATTTTAGGCCGTTATCAGTTTTATTTTGCTGCAACGATTAATCTAAGATTTGGAAGGTAATTTTCTTTTAAACCGTATTGTTAGATATTATTTTATTACTTAACATTTTTCCTTGAGTATCTTGTTTTATTTATGATTTAATTTGTTGGTGATTTATTAATTTTGGGCTTTTAAAAATGTAAAGCCCCATACGGGCAAAATGACACAACTATGCTATGGACAAAATAACATATGGATATTCAGTGAAGAAAAAAAGTGCTTCCAAAAATCTACCAAAAAAGATGTAAGGACAGGTTACAAATAATCTATTTTATTCTTTATTCTCACGAAATACCTTTTGAGACCCAGGCTTAAATTGAAAATTATGATTTTGCGTCCATTTATTGTAATGATTTCATTTTGCACTGAAAACCTGAAGAAAAGTATATACCATGCATTAATTGTTCTCTTTGGGCTGAAGCAGAGTGTGAATATTTGCCCAAAATATCAAAAAGTTCATTTGTGCCAAATTTCTATATTTATGGTATGTTCTACTAAACTATGCCATTTTGTCCGTGTAGTATAGACAAAATGGTTTTTCATCGATCTCTATTCAAGACTACTTTTTTTCTTAATTACGTGTTATAATTGTTGATTTTGCTTGTTTAATATCTAGTTAAATAATGAAGGTATGTACTTATAGAATTTCACGGTTCTGGATGTAAAAATAAAGAAATTATGAAAGAAATAGAAAACAGTATGTCGTTTTGTACGTACTTCCCCCAGCATATTTATTATCTTTTACATTATTTATTCTATTATTTATTATATTAAATTATTGATTACCAAAGTTATTGAAATCACGAAAATTTTTTTTATTGAGTAAATTTAATTGTTTCCATAAGTTAGAAAAAGAAAACGCTGCAATTCTACAAAATTAGAGGAAGTTATTTCTTGATAGAATTATAATACATTCATTATTTTCGAATTTATCGCTAAAAAATTTAGTAGTTACAAATGTATGAATTTAACATGTCTATTTATGAGTAAACAGCTTCTGCAGGCGTTACCGCTTGCAAAAAAAAATTGAACTGAATCTTTGGAAATTCTGAAATTATATTATCAACAAGATCTAATCTCGAGCGAATGATTAGGCTAAGAAGGAACATTACTTAGATGTCCCCCTCCGATTTCTTTGAAACTTCGCAATCTGAATAAATATCAAAAACTGAGCGATGCATTTTTTTTTATCAGCAAAATAACAGTTTTAAGGGGTGAAAACCACCCCAAAAAATGGGGACGATTTCGTTTTTCGGTGATAACATTTTAATGGTACGAGGTACAAAAAAATTGAAATTGCGATAACCTTAATTTTTTGCGAACGAGATTAGAGACACGAACGATGCAGATAATTAAAATATATCATGCTAAAATAATGACAAAAGCCCCCGATTTGAAAAACAGCTCGTGTGTCATTTTACCCGTGTATGTCATTTTGACCATATTTTCCCTACTAATAGAAATTATCAATTCATTCGTGTCATTAAAATTTTTAGAAGCCAAACAAATTTGTGGACCACCATAAAATCCAAACTCCGCTCTATATCACGACCAATGTTCATGATCGAAATGATTTCGGCGGAATCGAAAGTATAACTATTTTTATTCCGCAACTCAGCGCCGACACCTTGAACGCAAACTCGGGCAAGATTAGTTTTAATATTCACGCGGGTTGCCCGGGCCTATCGTTTTTCTAATAATGTTAATACCTCATTCGTATGCGCAACCGACCACATCGTAAGCAAGGATTCCTCTTCAACAACTGTATCGAGAATTACACAATAGGCGGGTAAAACTGCGCGGAGACTTGAATAGCGCGATGATCGGAGCGCGTGCACAATAAGTTTCGATCGATAATCACGCTACATGTCCAAATGAATTGATCAAAACTACATGCGCGATATCGCGCATGAGGTATCGAAATTTTCGCAAAATATCTCGTATGGTTTGAGGGTTCAATTGATAATTCTTTATTGAATTGTTAGGTTTCGAAATGTTCATCTTTTCTATTTGAATAAACATCTGTATGAGAGTGTTCATTAATGAACGTTCATAATGCATATTCAATGTTCGTCTTCCCTAATGGAATGGAATGTTCATTGCAGAATGAAATTCCGAATTACCAGCTCAGAGAAATGTTTCGAATGGTGCTCACATTGATCGTTCTCGAGGTTAATATCAATGCGAGCAATTCGATTCGTGGGACCTACACATCTGGCGATTCTCACTGGTTGACGGATAAAACCGAAGCGCTGCGTACACGTTCACGTTTCGTTCGATTCAGGCGGTTTACGTGGCGGTACACCATAAGGCGGACAAACATACGATCACGCGTAATGGTCAAGACGTTCTTCGCCACTTTCCCCAGTCATTGCGCAATTGATCGTCATGTCCACGTAGTATTGGTGCCACCAGCAAAGCTGGCAAACCCATGTAACTCCTTTCGTTGAGTGCACACACACATAAGTGTTTGAAAAACAAAAAAGAAACAAGCGGCGATCAATGACGCAATGAAAAGTCGATTAAATAACGCATCAACTGCGCAACTGCGTGAGTTGCGAAAAGTACCGACGCATCAGCGGTGACACCTTTTTCATTATTTGGCCCAGAGAAAAATGGGGTTGCCCATTTTTTATCAGAGAATTCGAAACTTTGACGATGACCTTGTTTCTTTACTTTTTCTCGCTTGGCGTTCCTGGATTGGGTCCTTCGCTGACCCATTTGGAAGTTCACTCTCTCGCTAACCCAGACCTTGTCGTGACATCGACATCTCAATGTTACGACACCGAACCACATCGTTCATTACATTCATCGTTCTCATCTGAATTTGATGATGCGGAAGATAACCTTTTTTCATTTTTGATTGGAGCTACGAAGCAAAATGAATGGGCGTTCACGTGCTTGGGAAAAGAGGAAAATGTGTGGGACTGTACGATTAAGAAGGTTACCATCGTTTTCACTGAATTGCCAGTTGTTAATCAGTGGTCATTCTTCTTGATGACAAAGAACGAGCGAATGATTAAATCGACAAATGTGAACACGGGTTCCTTGCACCTACTAATGACGCTGAAAACGAAATTTCTTAATAATCCCTTCAGCTATCAGAGAAATCAGTAATTGTAGCGTCAAGTCTGATAAAGATAAGCCTTTATGTATAGGGTTGAAAATTATATTGTTGAAACGCAACGACACGTTTTTCTTCTTCTTTTCGTCGTTTATTTTGGGTGTTGACCATATACCTGGTTCGCAAAGTGAAAGTTCTTTTTATTTCTATAACGTAAAAACGCTTGAGCCATTTGATATTTCAAATCGATACAAAAAAATGAGTAAAAGAGGAAAATTAATTTTCTTTGAATTTCGAGGACGGAACCTTCGACGACCTATGTGGCAACAAATTTCAGAAAAACATCGAGAAACCCAATTTTTTTCGATGAGTACAACGATTTGTTAATCTTAATGATGTCATTTTCATCATATTATTAATACATTCACTAGTCACCTCACTCATTATTATCACCAAGGTACAATCCCATCGGTGTGTTTTTTGTAGAACTGCAAACCTCAATATTGTTTCGAGGTAAAGGGATAATTTTCGCTTTCTATTGATTCTTTTTTAATTCCTTTTTTATTTCATTATATTTCTTCCTGAATAAACGAATGTTATATGGCCTTTTTTAAAATAATATTGTAGCGATTTATTGAAAAAAAACCGTCACGTTCATTTTTGATAAAAATATATTGATTTTTTTTAACAATAATTAACACACACGTTTCTGAAAATTTATTTGTATAAATAAGTATATGCAATTCGAAAAACGAATTTTTGTTCTGAGAAAATGAATATCACCTGCATTATTTCACATACATTTTCAAACGCGTATACAATATTCATTTTTGAGAATGACAATTATGTTCATTAAATATGCAAAAAATTTTTTCCAAGATAATTAAATTCATATTGATTTTTTTAAATTTTATACAACGGAAAAAAACCATCTGATTTGAAATAACAAACTTGAATTTAAGATCTCAAAAATGTGTCAACGATTTTGTATTCAACGTTATCATTAAACCTTTTCCGCAATCATACTTCTCCAGCCATTTTTCATACGACCCACAATTTCATGATGAATTTTATGTATATTAATTCTTAAGGGCCCGAATTTATTTCAGCCTTCCAATCTCCAAGAATCCTCCAAACGATCCTCACACTACCTAACAGTGATCTCAAAGATTGCGCAGCGAGAAGACAACGAAAAATCTTGAACGACCTGGGCGCAAGTTGTGAATCAACGACAAATATTAGCACGAGTAGAATTCGCACCAGACCGGTCGACCTCCTTATTTCAAGCGCCATGATCAACTCACCAAAGGATAAAAGCCTACATGTCCCCCCCTCCCTCCACACACAAACTTTTACTTTGCGTTTGCGTGGCGAAAAGAGTCTTTTTCTTTCGCCGTTTCTGCCAGCGATACAAGTCAAACCGCTGGCTTTAGCGAGAACTCTGAGGTATCAAGAATGTCATCAAAGTGCAATAAAACAAATTTCGCAGAGGTTGGGTCGCGGTTGAGAATTTGTGCGACCTGATCTGTTACTCAATGGTTTGAGCATCTTTAGAGAAGACCATCAAAATTCATCACTTTTAAAGTTTTTAACTAAACTTTATTCAAGTATTACTAGATGGGTTTAAAAAAATGGCTAACATTGTTGAAAATTTGGGGATTTACTATAGTTCTTAATGGAATAATAATACACTAATTATTTGAGACTTCGTTAACAAATAATTTAGTAGTTATAAAAACATGAATTGAATACGATCATTTGTGGAAATCAACTTCGGCAGACGTTAATGATTGCATAACGAATCGACCTAGTTATTTCAATGAATAATAATGATTTTTTGAAATTCGGTGCTTGTTTATTTGTAATTCTTTTATTTATCATTAGTATCCTATAATAAATAAATCATTACAGAACCGACGCTGGTGGTTGGGCGGTCGGAATGCGAGGAAATGTTTAATGGAGGAGGCAGAAGGCCTGATAAATCACGACGCGAGTAAATTTAAGACAGCAATGGAGCAGGCGGGGGAGGGACAGATAGGGGATGTGATAAGAAGAGGGAACAAGGAAGAATGGAAGAAGAAGGCAGACAAAGCAATACAAACGAAGGTACAGCAAGAATTGCAAAACATGTGGGGAAAAATAGACCGCTCCAAATCTTCAGGGAATATAGGGAAAGGAAGAGAAAGGTGGGATTAGAGGAATATTGGGAAAAAGGTACATCAAAGGGGCAATACAGGAAAGTATGGGCGAGGATGAGGTGCGGAAGCGTGGGGTGAGAGCCGGAAAAAGTGTTCCGGGAAACTAAGCGTAGGGCATGTGAGAACTCGGAAGAAACACTGGCACACGTGTGGGAATGCGAGGAGGCCAAAAAGCAAATGGGGGCAGAGACGGTAAGGGGGTTTGAACAGTGGAAGATAAACCGAAAAGGGAAGCCAAATGGAGGCTGGCGTAAGGCCTTGGAGGGCAGAGAAATAGTAGAGGAGGTGCGAGTTCGTGAAAGAATTTGAAAAACTAGCGAAGATAAAGGGAGAAAGGCGGACAGGAATTAGGATATAGGGATAAGGTTAAGGATACTAGTATGTAAGTTTCATGTAAATATGTAAATATTAGATCTGTAAGCGAAAGAAGGACAAGCAGCAAAGAAGAGGAAGAAGGATACATTGTTTAAGCGCAGGGGTAAGAAACATATAATGCGAGAAGAGAGGCGGAAATGTAAGAAGCCCGTAAGGGTGTACATGGAAAAATAAAGGTCTACTACTACTACTACTACTATTACTAACTTCTCACATAGTTGTACTTATTTATTGAGAACGAATTTGTTCAAATAACCTTCATTTTCTTAAGCCCTAAGCCCCTAAACTGTTAATGTATTGTTTGTTAATTGATAATTAATTGATAATTATAATAGTAATTATCAAATCATTAGAAAAAATGATGGGATAATGACATTTTTGGTGCACAATTTTGTTAATGAAAATTCATATAAATATGGAAACAACTTCCCATATCATTTTAATTATTTATTTGAAGTAAATTTTTCAAATAACCTTCCTGTTTGGTTCATTCTTATAGCCAGACCCGTTCAACAATTAATTAATAATAATGATAATAATGGTTAAATAATTATAAAAAATAATCAAATAATTTTTAAAAAATTCAAATAATCAAATAATAACATTTTTGATACAACACATTGTCAATGCAAATGCAAATAAATGTCGAAATAACTTTTAAATCATTTAACGGGGGAGCCTGGTTTAGAGGCTTCAAAAAATCGATTTGTTCGGGGATTTTTTTGGGAAGGCAAGAAATATCTCATTGAACTGAAACTTTCAGGTTTTATTGTTATATATTTCAACAGTCTTCTCAAATTTTTTCATCAACATATATGTCATATTATGCTTAGTACAAGCATTTTGCCGAGGCGCCTCGAGTAATCATTTGTCGTGCGGCGGGAAAGATAGGGAAAAAATTAAACGTCCGATCGGAACGAGACAAAATGGATTGTATTCGGAATTAAATGGTCTTCTAGTTGAACCTAAAAAACTTTAAGAAACTTAAGGTTAACCAACTTTTTAAACAATCTAAAGTTGATTTTTTTTCCAAATAAATACATTTTTTTTCAATTTGTGGAAAATTGTTGAATTTTTCACTTTTTTTTTTAATTTTCTTGGTTTATCTAGAAGTTATACTATTGAGAAATAAAAATTTTTTAGGTTTCTCTGCTTCAGATAGAAATTGCGGCCTGCATCTTTCCCGCCGCACGACAAATGCATACTCAAGGGGCCTCTGTGAAATGCGCCTTGAGTATGCACTAATTGTACTGAATTGTACTAAGCATAATATGACAGATATCTTAATGAAAAAAATTGAGAATTCTGTTGAAATATACAACAATAAATCCTGAAAATTTCGTTTCAATCGGATATTTCTTTCCTTCCCAAAAAAAATCCTCGAAAAAAATCGATTTTTTGAAGCCTCTAAAGCAGGCTCCCCCCTTAACATATTTCTTCGATATGCATTTTTTTTAAATAACCGTAATTTTGTATTCTTCATCATAGACTAACCCCTTAAGTAATAAAAAGTTTGTTGCCGGGGACGAATCGTTGGATTAGTCTCGACGTAATGTAGAAAGGATGTTATACAATTCTTAATTGAGCGTTGCCAAGAAATAACTCCCTTACGATACACAACGAAAGAGCAATTATATGTAAGAATCACTGTATGGATTGGTGGAGTGTTATTGCCGAGTCATTCACCGGCGACGAGATCGCGCAAATCTTTAAATTAACGGGGAGAGAAAGTTATTGTGATGCATCTCACGCTTTCAGCGATCGCAGGAAGAAAATAAAAATATGCGATGTTACTTGGAGGGCTCGAAAGATCGCGCGATCTAACGAATGCTGCTTACTATTGCTGCTTATATATTTATATTTTATATTATTATTATTATTATTATAGTAATGATAATAATCGAACATCTATTGATTACGTAACCTTAATAATCATTTATCAATTAATATTAATAATTGTTATTAACAAATGATTTAAAAAAAATGATCGTAATTATCACACAATTAACAAAAATGATCTAATAATCATCGAATCATAGATTATTATTAAATCATGGATGTAATACAGAATATTCATTTTCAGAAAATATTAAATATCATTCGGCACGGAGGAATCGAATCAAAATAGAACCACTAATTTCGCTTTCATGACAGAAACACCAGCATCACAGACACTCGAACCGTGAAAGAGACGAGTTATTTTTTTTTCAATTGCATCGCAAGGGGAAAAGAAACGATACGATTTATTCAGGAATACCATTAGAGATGATGGATTCATAATATCGGGTGGAATATATCTGTAAATTATTTAATATCCAAGGCCGCGTATCTTGCGAGCCATTCTACTGAAGGATACACAAAGGAACGATGTACGTCAAAGGCCTAACGTTCCTCCTCGACGAAGCGAAAAAGTGCGGGCCCTGCAGACGTCTACGTGTTTTTCACTCTCCAGCGAAGCCAGAAAAGACGCGAAGAGTTTCGCCCAAGGTCTACCGGAAAATGTTTCTCGTGTTTGCGGCGAATCTTTCCGCTGTAAAAAGCAAAAGTGCGACGATTCTCTGGTCTCACCTTTTTCATATGCTTCGGTTTGTAAAGAGTCTGCGTTTTTCATCACCAGCTGAATATAAGGAATCTTCGTACTTCTTCATCAGCCGAAGGATGAAAAATCGTTACAAACAAAAAAATCTGACAATACGGAGAAGTGATCATACACCGGATACTTTTGTTTGAAATTGAAAAACGAAAACACGATTGACAAAGAAGACTTAAATTGACGAGTTTTATCGATCTACAAAAGTTTCAATAATAATGGTACAGTAATAATAAAGATGTAGTAATAAGAATAAAATAGTATAATAATAAGAAGCCAAAGTTTGAAAAGTTTTATTGAAGTTGAGAAGTTTCAATTTTCAAATACACACATTTATTTGTTTGACAATTGAAAATTATTGTTCTCGAAGACTCCGATTTATCTGTTTACACCGACTAAGAAGCATTTTGGGAAAAATTCAGATTCGAAGCTCCGATGAGTCAACGAATTCTGAGTGACGTTCATGCGCAATAAAAAAAAACAGTGAGTGACGCTCCAGGAATCATGATTCAGCGTGTCGTCGAAAATCCACACAGGCGTGAATAAATTACGCGGCACGTGTAGCATCGTGAGATTAATGTTTAAGAATCCTTCGAACTTTGCCTGCCAAGGCGATCGATTCCTTAGTATTAATTTCCGAGGATGAATAATGGTGTATGCACGAGTAGGATGAAAACGTTTGGAGGATTAACGGCGGGGTAAGGGTTTTCACTTTCGAAAAATCGATTTTTTTTGTCCTATCTTATTGTTTTACATTTCAAGTATATGTCCTTAAAATTTTAATCCGATCTAAGCAATATTCTTGAAGTTATTGTCAACGTAGTCTCGGGGCCTTTAACGCTCTAACTCTAACAGCTACAGGCGGTTGGGATTGCAGTGCAGCTGTCGAGCAGGTATACAGTTTATTCATTGCTATTGTCCTGACCCCATATCCATTTTTGGAAATATTTCATTTAGTAAAGGCAGGTAACTAAAACCATATAGATATATTTTATATTTGTGTGTAATAAGAAACGAGCTTCAGTTTGTCGTTAGACGTTCGACCGTGCGCTTGTCATTTTATAATTTTTTCAAAAAATTTTCTGTGCAAAAATGCCAAGAGTAAGCAATGTTTCGAGAGAAGACCGACAAAGTGGAAGGACTTATTTGTGTAGATAAAAAAAAAGATTTAACCCGAATGGAATAATTAAAGATGAGGCTGCCACAAAAAGTGCTTCCTTTGGCGTCACTTCCTTGATTGGATATTGGTCTGGATAAGTTATCGATATTTTCGTAAGTAGTTCGCACTGTCAGGCTTGCAAATTATGGGGAAATCAATTAAATACTAATGAATTTGAAGATTGGTACCAATAACATATTGAAAACGATGAATGCCAAGCCAATCACACCGGACCATCAGGTAACATGGAAGTTGATGGTGTTATGGAATTGTTCCACCGATCAGAAAAAATTACGGAGCAGAAATCAGCAACTATATCGGAGACGGGGACAGTAAAACTTACGGCAATTCAGTGAAAGGTAGACCTTATGGTGAAAAGTTTATTATAAATAAAAAAGAATGCGTACGTCACGTGCAAAAAAGAATTGGTAAACGTCTACGTGATCTAGTAAATAAAACTGTAGGAAGTAAATTTGTAAAAACCGGAAAAATGCTGGTAAAACAAGGCAAAGTAAATTACTCAGTGGCAAAGGAAAGCTCACTGGAAAAGTCATTGATAATTTGAGTCGATACTACGGAGCAGCAATCAGACATAATTGTGATTCGTTGGAAGGAATGAAAAATGCAATCTGGGTAACGTTCTACCACCAGCAGTCAACAGACGATAACACTCAACACCATAAGTGCATGAGCGGTGAGAACTCGTGGTGTTCATATCAAAAAGCTTTCGCCACAACAGGAGTGGAAAATTTCAAACATGACTACACTCCACTTCCACAAGATGTCATAGAAGCGATCAACCCGATTTATGAAGACTTGAGTAAAGTCGAACTTCTAGAAAGGTGTCTTGGAGGCTTTACTCAAAATGCTAACAAAAGTTTGAACCAGCTGATTTGGAGAATTGCACCGAAGAAATTATTAATGAAGGTGCTGGTGCTCTTCTAACTTTTCTGTCTGACATGGACGTCAGTGTTGGCCCAAGCGCTCATGATTATGCATCATATACGGACAGCAATCGCATTGATAGGAGTTCCAAGCTGTGCAGCAGAGCAAAGAAGCCAGAATAAAACGAAGACTTGAGTGAAAAGAGGCTGAAACATCGACAAAGCTGTAGGAAGTGTGCTGTATGGAGCTGGAATCGATGATACTGTGTAAGATGGAAAGAAACATTTTTTTCTTCACTTTTTTGCTTCGTAAACTTTAAACGGGTTTTTCTCAAAACTACTTTTTCAAAGTCCGCGTTCACTGCCATTTAAAAACTACTCGACCGATTCATTTCAAACTTTGTACACATTTTCTACACATAAAATACCTACCCCTTACGTTTAATAAAATATTTTTTTTACATTAAGGGTGTTTCCCACCCACAAAATGGCGAAAATTTTCGTGGAAAATAACGGTTCACACTTTAGATGGCCGCCAGAAATTTTTTAATAAAAAAAATTATCAGAGAACATTGGGGCGAAGATTTGATTATAATTTGACTAAATTTTCATGGTTTTTCATTTTCAGATAATTTCCGGCTGAGTTACAGTAAACACGGCAAATTGTTTTTTTTCCAAGACGCTCTGGGGGAAGCTCTGTTACGGGCTAATGCTTTAATATTTCTGCATGACAAATTTACAGAACATTGTCAAAACTATGCTCAATAATGTATGGAAGGTTTGTAATAAATTGCTCAATCGTTATTTGAGATAAAAAATCACAAGTAAAGTGTTTTTTTTTAAGGCTGAAACCCCTACCCCTCCTTTGAGGCGGGACGAAATAAATCCGTTGGTCTATTGGTTAGACATTTGCTAGCGGATCGGGAGGTCCCGGGTTCGAACCCCGGTAGTGGATGAAATTTTTGTTGGATATTGTTTGATGAAACTCGTTCCGTGACCGGGACGCGAACTTGAGACTGGCTATATCGGTATGGGTTTTCCGCAGTTTCCCTATACCTAATGACAGAAATGTCATGGCAAATGAGATACAGAGGTTAAGTCGGCTACAGCCGCAAAGGGGGAGGTGGAATTTGCAAGGTTCTAGAAATGTTGGGTCTCGTAGAAAGAAGAAGACGCTACCACTGACTGGAGGAAGACCAATAAAAAACAATAGTAGGACGGTATGGGACCTGACGTGCAACTTTGCTATCACTCAGTCGGTGCGGCAGAACCAGCGCGAGCTGCCGCTACCTATCACACGACAACGTTTGCGCTCGTCTCCCAAGGACTTCAACGGGCATTGAGTGTCACTACGTTCGCTTACATGCACACGGTACAATACAGAGATGAGCGCTTCACCGGAATTCGCGGGAACTAAAGTTCAGGAATGTCCTGTCGAGATTCCCTCGAAATTGTCAACCAAGTACCTACCGATGGTGGACGTATCATTACATTTCTCCGAAAGCACTTCTTCGCATGAGACTTTTCTGAACAAAATTTTCCTGAAAACACTTCCTCGAAAACATTTCCTAGAATCGGCATTTCCCGAAAAAGAAGTGCAAATTAAATTGAATTAATTTTGCAATTAAAAATGATGGGTGTATTTGTGCTAGGATTTGTTAGGGTTTGCTTGGGTTTGTTTGGATTTTTTTGGGTGCGTCTGTGTTTGTTTGGGTTTGAATTTGTATTCGTGTGCGTGTGTATGTGTGCGCATTTATTCGGGCCTAGGTTTGTTTGAATCTGTTTGAATTTGTTTGGGTTTGTTCGGATTTGTTTGGCTTTGTTCGGGTTCAGAGAAATGTCATTTGGCGATCTGGGTTTTGGGGAAGTGTCATTCGGTGAAATGTTTATCGGTGAAGTACAATCGAGGAAGTATCATTCGGCGAAATGTCGTTCGGGGAAGTTTCATTCGGGTAAGTATTTTCGGGGAAAAGTATAAGTACCGATTGTGGATACCCACGGATTTTATGAAATATGTGCAGGAATAAAACAATCGAGCTGTCAAAAACGGCTCCGGGAATCTTCTCCCCTCCACAACGTGATATTAAACAAAATTTGTATTTTCTCTCGTTTCCATCACGGTTTCAGCACGGTGATACAATCAATAATTAACTAATTCAAGAAATTTGAGGAGCGGACGTGACGTTGAATTTTGCATCGCTGGAATGCAACGATATTGAGTTTTGTTTATTTTTAATCTCTTTATTTGTATTACTATCCGAAGTATTTCTTGGATAGGGAAACTATAAAAAACAAAACGTGTGAACCATTTTCCTATTCAAAATCAGCGTAAAAAGTACTGCTATTAAAAAGAATTAATTTTCGTTGCGTCCCAACTATGCAAATTTCAAAGTAATTGAAAACACAGCCGTTCGTCCATCAATGCAACATTGCGTGATGAAATTTTGTTTAATTATAAAGAGTCGTTTAGAAAATCCGTGGGTATGTACTATCCTGTTCTGTATTACCGACGGCGATGAGATGCCACTCCCACTTATGACGTTTTAATGAATAAAAAAGGATATTAATGAAAAATATTAATTATATTAAAAATTTAATACAATTTTGATCATTATTGTATATTTCTATATATTAAGATTTTTCCTACACGTTTATTTATATGCATACGAACAAATGTATGAACGGATTTTTAATTACCTTATTCAGTTTCTCAAACTTAATCTTTTCAACTCCCTCAGTAACCAAACCCCTTAACGATTAAGAAATCCGTACATCATTTAAATTTTTCAGAACTCTTGAACATTAAAAAAACCTACGGGACGTCTGGATCGAGAACTTTTCCAAAATGTCAGCATACTGAGAAAAGCACAAAGAAACGATCCACCGATAGTTATTTGTACTCGGGGACGTAAAACTAACGCAAACGTGTCATTCAGAATTTGGCAAATCGAAGACTCTTGTCCGGAAGTTAAAAAAAGTAGTGTCACTTCACGCGACACACTCACCTCGAAGCATATGGGAACAACCTGCAATGCGGTTACAACCTGCAATGCTGTATATATTGCTCAACATACACAGGGTGGACCACGCAACGTGTGCACCGCTTTTACGACCAAAATATGCGTTGCACAAAGAAATGTTTTATACAAAAGTTATATTAGCATTATTTTATTATTTTATTATTTTATTAGCATTTATTTTTTTTTTAGTGGAGGTACTTCGAAGTTTTGAAGGTCAACTTTATTTTTTCGATGGAATGCTATATTAGTTATACCGTAATATGGTAGAGTATCGAATTCTGAGTAAAAAAGTACCTTTATTAGCCCTAGAGTTAATAGCTAACGAGTCATTTGACTTTATTGCTTTAACATTTTCCTCCTGTAAAATGAAGTTGGAGATTCAAATGTACTATAAATTTTTGAATGGCAGTGTTTACATCACAGTGTTTATCAGTATGAATACATTAATCACACCACATGCACAATCTTCTCAATGATTGTAAGCCAGTATTAAAGTATCCTTCGGTGATTGTGCGTGATAATATCAGAAAGATAAAAGTGAAAATGAATTTTTCTAATAGTGCAAAACTTGATATGCTTAGTGTCATAGAAATGCAATAAGAGCTAAAGCTATGTATGCTGAAATACATCCCGAACGGATTCAACTATCTCGAACCGTATTTGAGAGAACGTATAAATCGCGTCGAGAAAATGGAAGTTTTAATGTAAACAAACGTAGCGTACGAAAAACTGGCACATCTGATGAGAATGCTATTGTGGTCTTAGCAGTCGTAACGGAAAATCCTTGTATAAGTACGTGGCAGATTTCACGCGGTTCTGGAATAAGCCAAAGCAATATTCTACGAATTCTGCATAAAAACAAATATCACTCCTTTCACCTTGCACTTCATCAGAAACCCTATAGAACAGATTTTGAAAATCGCGTTGTGTTCTGTCAGTGGTTCCTACATCAAATAACTCAGGATAATTCTTTCCCGCAAACTGTGTTGCTCACTGATGAAGCAACGTTTAAAAATCGTGGGCAGATCAATTTGAAAAGATATGCACTACTGGACAGCGGAAAATTCTCATTAGATGAGAGAAGTCAACTACTAAATTCCATGGGCCGTTGGCGTATGGCGTGGAAACCGGGGTAACCGATTGATTGGTCCATATTTGATTTATAATCGATTATTACAGCAGAAAAACGCTAACTTCTTGAATAACGATTAACCACCTTTATTAGAGAACGTGCCATTGAATATCCATGCACGCATCTGGTATCAGCATGATGGTGTCCTAGACATTACGCGCGTATTGTAAAGGTACTACTGGATACATAATTTCTCAATCTATGGATTGGTCGTGGTAGACAAGATGTAATATGGTCTTCATACTCACCAGACACCTTTAGACTATTTTCTGTGGGGCACAATAAACGATCCAGTGTATCGTGAAACACCAACAACACCTGAGAATACGAAACAACGTATTTGTGAAGCTTGCATTACACTAAGTCCGGATATGATTCAGGATGCAGTTTCTTCATTAGTTAATAGATTGCATCACTGTATTGATGCCAATAGATATCACTCCGAACACTTACGTTAATTGCGATAAGAGACTAGTCTCTGACTATACTCAAGATAAAGTGAAATTACTCGTTAGCTATTAACTCTAGGATTCATAAAGGTCTATACTTTTTTACTCGGAATTCGATACTTTACCATATTACGCTATAAAGAATATATCATTCTATTTAAAAAAATTAAGTTGACCTTTAAACCTTCGAAGCACCTCCACCTATAAAAAAAAATAAATGTACTACGTAGTGTAGCCTTATAAACCATGTAACTTTTGTATGAAATATTTTTTTGTGCAACATATATTTTGGCCGTAAAAGTGCAACATATATTTTGGCACACGTTTTGTGGTCCACGCTGTATATATATACAGGGTGTCCCACGTAAGAAAGTCCCACGATCAATACCTGAATTGTTTTTAATTTTTTACGGTAGCCAATCAGGCGCGCCCATTGGGCGGGTCTACGTCGGTGAGCGATACGCACGTGCGGTAGTGCGCGGCGGAGTGGTGCCCCCACCATGCGGACACTCTCGCTCGTCTGTGTGCGCTTGCATGAGGTCGTGTGCGACCGCACACGACCTCAGAGAATTTTTCAATCAACAATTTAGTAGTTACAGTAAATTATTTTGTAATTATAGCTGTTTGGGCTCTAAAAATTTAAATATAATTTATGAATTAGTAATATCTTTTAGTATCATATTTAATGAAAAACATGAAAAAAGGGATGATCACTTGTTATCGTCGTCAGATTCGCAGCACGTGGGACGTACTGAGGGATCAGTACGTTTTGGCGCCGCCGTTTTGGCGCGACCACTTTGGCGCGGCCGTTTTTGCCCGAGATTTTTGGGCGCGGTAACGTTTTGACGCCAGGACGTTTTGGCGCTGCCCTTTTGGCGCGAGAACGTATTGGCGCGAGGACGTTTTTGCACGGGGACACTTGGGCACAAGGACGTTTGGGTTTGTTTGGGTCATTATCCACAAACCCAAACAAACCAGGGATGTTCAGTACTCTGCATTTTTGAAAGAAGTGCAGCCACCTTATAAACGGAAAAAATACCAAGAAGCCGGCGCCGGCATTGTCGAAATCGTCCGGAAATTTTCCAATAGAACAGCGATGGAGTACCTTACTGGCATCGCCAGTGATTTTATGTTAGCTTTATAAAGAACACTGCATTCCTCGTTACAACATCTATTCTTTTATAGTTTGACTTCATTTGAATTTCATTGTACGCCAGGTTTTTCCTGCAAAAGCATGTACCTGGCGAAATGTCTCTGTGTTAAAACGTGTTCGCGCCCAGACGTCCTCGCGACCAAATCCCCCGTGGCAAAACGTCCTTGCGCCAATGCGTCCTCGCGCCAAAAGGGCGGCGCCAAAACGAGGTTGCGCCAAAAGGTCACCGCGCCCAAAAATTTCGGGCCCAAATGGCCGAGCCAAAACGGTCGCGCCAAAACCGCGACGCCAAAATGGTACGTACCCCGTACTGAAGTTTGTAGCGAACGCGATAGCAAGTACAATTCACTCGTGGAGGTCTGCCGAGAGTGATGTTCTTGTCGTCGTTTTTTATCTGTTTTTTTTTTGTTGGTTTGTTTGTTCCTGTTTTGTTCTTTATAATTATATTATTCTATATATATTCTAAGCAATACAAAAAACCAACAACTTAAAAAAATTGGTGCCGACTTGGGACCATCGGGTTGGTGCCAACTCAAGACCATTACAACTTTCTACGGGTTTTGGCGTTCGCCACTCTCTCTCGTACAACGAGCTGTCCCGCCGTTTCTAAACAGTTAGCCTAGAGTCCGGTCCTGGCTGGATGGTCACGGATTTCCGCCACTGTCTAACCAAGGTCTTTTTTCCTTTCCATATACCTCGAGCGGCGCGTTTGAATTTTCCCGCTGCCCTTGCGAGGAAAAACCGCCGCTACACTCGTACGAGCGCTAGGCAATAGCCCTAGGCGCATGCGGTCCGCGCACTCCGCTGGCCGCACTTATCGATTTTGGGTACTTCCCCTCGATCGCGATCGATGCGGAAGGACTGGACAAAGGAAAGCGAGGACTCGACCATTAGGCTTATCCGAGAATAGACGTATTAGCGGGACTCGATGATTAGGCTTATCTGAGAATATACGTATTAGCGAGAATGAACCATTGGGTTTAATTGAGAGAATACACGTATTAGAGATCTGTATCCTTTGAAACATTTTTGAGCGTAAATCTCAACTAGCCAACAATTTAGTCGCGTTTTTCTGAGTTGAATTAAGGTGGTATTTCTCATTTAAAATTTTTGAAATATTTACATATCTGTAGCTGCTTGAGAATAAATGAGGGAAATAAAATAATGTCACGCACGAAAAATATAAAGGTGGTCATGCTGCGCAGCACAATCGAAATTGACAAATGTAAGCACAATTTACGTTAGTATTTACCAACATGTCGTACAACGAAATCATTGAGCCGACACACACGCCATTTCTGGGCAACCACATGATGCCGGCTCAACACGCAGTGCCAACTCGGGATCACTCTCCCCCATATAATAGAGTTTTATTTTCATGACTTTTCGTACAAGTCTTTTACAAACAATTACGTTATTAATGATATTTTTTATTTTTCTCTATTTTTTCCGTCCTACAGCCTTGCGGGCTTTACGTGTCTCCTGACTTTTTTTTTCCCTATATTTTACTTTTGTTTTCCCCTATATTTCCTCCTTTTACTACAACTTTTCCGTTTTCACCTACTTCCCCCCCCTTCCTTTGCGGCCGCGGCCAACTTTCCTCCTCTGTACTGTATTCACCGTGCCATTTCTGACACGGACATAGGGCAACTGCGGAAAACCTATACCGGCCGATCTCAGGGTCCCAAGTTCCCACGTTCCCACTTCCCAAGATGCAGCCGATCCCAAGTTCACCTCCCGGCCGCGGATTAAGTATCATCGAAAAATGTTGAAGAAAAATTCCGATCGCTACTGATGTTCAAACCTGGGACTTCCCGATCTGTTAGCCACGATTTGGCCTACTCGGTCAACGGATCAGTTCTCCTTTATAAATTATAACAGTATCAAATTTCGACTTCCGGTTGAACTCTCGCTACGGGTAATACAGCTCCGCGTATTGTGTTACAATATCATGTAGTCGAACTGGAAAAGGCTCGTGCACCACGAAATAAGTGCAGTAGGGAATGTTGAGTATCACGCACAGTGCGACTCGACTTATTGATGGAGAGTCCACGAGGGTCGAAAATGCTGATACCGAACGCGTGTGATTTGACACTGTTATGATGCCAAACTCCCGCACCTCAATTTAATGTGGTGAAGGTCGTTAATTGAAAACAATTGGAGATAAACTAAACGAACACTTTAATTTATTCACAATTATCGACACTAATCAGTATACGAAACTGATCGTTGATACACGTATAGACCGCGTAGTTTGATGATGGAAGTGATTGTGTTGTGTTATGTCGCAATGACGACTGTTAATGTGTTGTGAGTGATTCACTCAAGGGAGGCAAGAGTTCAGTGTTGTTTGACCCTTGATGTTTACTTCTCGAAGGTTTGATGATTACTGGTGATGAAAAATGCAAGTTTGCATCGCTGTTTGGTGACGAAAGCTACTGCTAGAACGGGAATGAAATTCCACCCGTCTGCTCAAAACTCATCTGATTTCATTGATAGAATATATAGAAAAAGGTAGTGGGTGGATCTTAGCTATCGCCAATCAGAGATAAAGATGTTTGCGAACAGGATGTACTGACAACCCTGTCACATGAGTTGACCAGCGGACACTTTATTACCACGCTGGAGATTTTTTCCTCTGCCGTCACGGGAAAGTTTGACAAATCCTTTTATTGGGAATACGTGGGAGCCCTTTTTTATGGACTCCAGGTAAGGGAGAAAGGCCCTTGCCTGGCGTGCCTTGGGACGACAACAATATTTATAATTGTTGAATATATAATATTTGATTAATTGAAAAATGACTAATTAATAATTGATTAAATATCGCTTAAGTAATGGCTCGTTCCGTGTGCGACGGAACAAGGAAGTAGAGTGATAAGTGAGGAAGTTGTGGAAGTGTGTGGAAGGTGTAGGAGGACAAATTGAATCTATTAGGTCGCATAAAAGGAACGTCGCGTGCTGAGGAGGTTCAGCCAGAGACATAGGAAACAGGTGTCATGAAGGAGGAACGACGGAATGCGATGGGCCACGGCATCGAGGACCGTGAGGACTGGGGTCCAATGTGTTGCGATAAAGGCGGGATGGGGGTATAAATGCGAACTTCAAAATTCAGAGTTATGAACCGTCGAAGTATTTGAATGTTCCGAAACAAACCATTTAGAACGGTAAAAACCCCGAAAACTCGCTCATAAGTGAGCCGAATGCGGTGATTATAATAGATGGCAGCACGAGTACGGGGTGGGGTATGAAACCCGAACTTCGATTGACCAGAAGGCTCGAAATTCCGAATTTTATTAGGAGTACACATAAGTTTCCGCCATTTTTCATCACAAATTAAATATTTATTGTAATAGGCTTGTAGTTTAAGTTTAGTGAAAGTATTGTCCATCATTAGTAACTTTTTCCCATCACTCAGGCAGCATTCGGATTTCACTACTGAAGAACTCCTTATCATTTGAGGCTATCCACGAATCAACCCAATTTTTGGTATCCCCATATGATCTGAGCCGTCTGCTCCGACAGAGCATGTGCCATTGAATGGAACAGATGATAGTCGAACGGTGCAATGTCTGGTGAATACGGCGGGTAGGATAACACTTCCCAATCAAGCGTTTTCCAATAGTTTTTCACCGGAACCACTACATGCGGACGAGCATTACCATGTAGAAGAACAATTTTGTCGTGTCTGTAGAAGTATTGAGGGCGTTTGTCTTTCAGAGCTCGGTTCAATATCATCAATTGTATTCGGTAGAGAGTTCCAGTTATTGTTCGAAGTTTGAGATTCCTACCCCACCCCCCGAGTACCGTAGCGCGGTACTGAGCCATGGTGACGGTGTTCCGATTTTCGGACTTTTGACCCTTCGAGTAACATTCTTTCGGAATTGTAATCTTTCGTGTTGGTATTCGTTCAGAGTTTTGATCTTTCGTGATAACATTTCAAAGCATTCAACAAGTCGAAGCATTCAATGTTCGCATTTCGAACCTCGCCCCACACCTGCTTCGTGCAAGACCAGGTACAGAAAGAGACACCTTTTGGAAAGGCCTCGAAGATGAGGAGGTCGCTGTGCAAGGCGGGGACAATAGAAAGACAGGAGAGGACTGCCGCAACACTTGAAAAGGGACCGGAGGACAAACGACGAGACGAGGAGGAATGTGACGAGCGAAACAACGTCAACACCGTAGAGTGTCACAGGGAGATGAATTCGGCAAGTGATAGTGATAATGTGGGTAAGGAAGACGAGAGTGAATTGGAAGGAAAAAATCGAAAAAACTGTAGTAATTCTAGAAACAGTATTACGGAGCGGTCTGGACAAAATAAAAGAAGAACTAAGGATCGAAAAGGGAAAGTCACCGCTGCTCTGTTGTTACGAGGATATGGACAGAATTATGAAAGAAGCCGTTGGGAGCTGTTGGGAGAGGCAAATTCCTGGAAATATAAGCTCGACGTGGATATTTTTTTGTTGAGCTTATATTTATTATTATCACTAAGTTTCTGGAAGAAAAAAGGACGAAAAAGAACGGCTGTTTGCAATCGTGAAGCTTCTGCAAGGAAGAGCGAACCGCCGAGACCGGGGATGGGACCGGACTCACCCTTGGAAGCGACAAAAATAACAAGGCTTGCGTGGAGAAGAAAAAACCTACTAAAACGAATCAGTATTGAACGAGGTGGTGAGAAGAAAGGGGGGGGGGGGGGGCAACGGGATCTAGCTGACTATTGGAAATGGAAAAGGACGAGAGGTGCTGGAATCTGCCTCACGGAAGAAAAAGGACCTCAGATCACGAAGGGAAGACGGATAGCATAGGGGTCGAAAATTCGAGCCACGGCCGCGCATGTCCGTGGTATGATGATAGGGGAAAGAGGGAAAGCGCGACCAATGGAAAGAGGGGTATGGGAGCAGGAGCGTTTGGAAAGAAGGGCCAGGAAGAAAAAGGTAAGATATGTGAAATGAATGCAGAAGAAAGCGCGAGGGAAATCATCAGAGCAGTGGGCAATTCCTTGTGCGAAAAGCTGGGGGCAAAGCCGGTAATAAGGCGGTTGATTAAAACGTTGAGCTGACCAATGATAGTCTTGGAATCTATGGACGAAGAAGTCCAACTCAATGAAGCGTAAGCACGAGCTCAGGAGTACAATAATCTTTCTAGAGAACGTTCTAACGATAAGAGAGAAGGAGGTGAAAAACGGCTTGCAGGGAGAAGTGAGCAAAAAGAGATGCGTGGATGACGATTTGGTCAGATTGAAATCTGACCAGATTAGGTGAAAAATAAATCTTGGACAAATATTCTGAAAAAATGTGAACAAATTCTGGTTAATTCTACATGATGTCATGTAATGTTTTTCTTCTCGTGGGCTACTGAATCTATTTTTTTCTTTTCATTTTTCTCAAAAAGGAGCATTGTACGCCAAACGAAACGTGCGCACTTTTTTGACAAGCTCACAGTGTTTGTTATGTGACACAAGATGTTTGAGATTTTTTCCGATTTTTAATTTTGGGCATTATTTTTTTGCTTATAAAAAATATTGTAACGTCAAATCGTTCCAAAGAGATCTGATAAAATTCTCGAGTGCCTTTCACCGATAGTATAATAACATAAAAACTCGAGGGTGAAATCGAAGAGGTGACGGTCAGAATGTACAAAAAAAATGTGTACAATCTTCAAAAATGTATTTTAAGTCCCGTTATCAATGTATTTGTAGAGCGCTTTGCCGCTGACGCGTCCAAGTTGCGTGCAGGATACAGCTCGCAATTTTTGTGTGACAAAAAACCAAATAGATTATTAATTTTAATGAAATTATGTTCGTTATGAACTAAAAACATCGGGAGAAATACGTAAAATCCGTATATTTCTAGAAGGTAGAAAAAAGTGTTTGTTCGAGAAAAAAACTTTTCAGTTGGGTAAAAAGGTCACTTAAAAAAGTTTTTTGAGTTTTTTTAGTTCAAATCGAAGAAAATCTCATAACGAAAATAACACATTTCCAGCCGAGTCGATAGCTTGTTTATTTTTTTTTGCAATGGTGCACACAAATTAGATAAACTCGTGAAAATGAAAGGTTGAGAAAACGCGTTTTAAAGTTTTCTGTCAAAAAAATTATATATTTTTGATTACTCACACCAATAATCTCCTAGCAGGATATTCCTGGACCATATAGTAGTCCTTCCGCTTCCTCAAACAATTCATTTTGCTGCGATTGGTCGAGTGTCCTTGCTGTACGAGCCTGTTTGCTTGATAATGACGCGCGCTTGTTTTCTCTCTCGATCCGCTGCGCGTCGACATTATCAATAAACATTTCACATTGCTGACCGATACACAAATTCAGTAACTGCGTGGTAATCAAACTCGCAGAATAACCGTCCTTGACAATGGGAACCGTCAGGTAAGCAGCAATTTCAATTATCCTTTTGCCAGAATGCAAATGTTTTGGATACATACACCAGACAGTCGAGTTGAACGCCTCGTTGAAATATTGTGTATGGCGGCCGAAACATCGCGATCGCAGTTCATTATTTGAAAGATCTTCATAGATTGGGTGAATGTGTTTCTCAATTTCTTCGTTAATCAATCGAGGAGCATGTTTAAAAGATTGCAGGTTATTGTTAGATTCAGCTTGGCGTCATTCGCACCACCTGCCGACGCTTGTTGGGCAAGTTTCGTGCCGAAGGACTTCATCCGTTGAACAATAGTGGACCAGCATTGCTGCTATTATTGCATTTTTCATGATTTTAACAGGATCACTATTTCTTCTGATTGCCAAACTATAGACGATAGTTAGTTTTTTAATGACAGCATCTTTCAATCGATTCTTGCCACCGTTGCTTCTCTTATTTCGAAGTAGGGAACCCATACGTTTTTGGACACGTCCCACGCACTCATTTTTTACAAACGGAAATTCATCACCGTATGGATTAATCTTAAGAATATCTGCAAATGATTTTGAATCACCACCGCCAATGTAATTAAAAAATTTTACTCCCAATTTGGAAACGGATCGAAAAACATTTTCTCAATAGGATTATTGTTTCCTGCTCAGCCTTCGTGATTCGATGAGCAAGAATCTTCATGTTTGTCATACGACTCCTCAAATGCGGCGTCATTTAGTAGGTTTTGTTTGGTCACATGCCTGACAGTACGCACTTTTGGGTATAAGATCAATAACCTTGTCTGTGTAGTACGCAACAAGTGTCGTTACACCGAACAGCAAAATGTACGCTTGCGGTCGCAAGGCCGCAAAAAGCAAAGGAGAAGCACATGCGGAGACGTACATAGATAGGTCACTCATACAGAAGTACATGTTTATAATATAATAAACCCTTCTGTGTGCGACCGGGTACGGGTGCCCATCTCGTCACGTTTTTGCTCGTAATTAAAAAAAAATGTTCTTTTTATCTAACCCTCCGGATCTAGGAAGTTTTAATCTTTACAAAGAGATTAACGTTGCTATATTTCGAAAAAAAATTTCTCTGTTTTAGAAAAATGATCTCGAAGTACGGGCAATCCCAGGGTACCCGGGTACCCACTAAAGAAAAATTTAATATATTCACCTGCAAATCATAATTAATGTTAATAAATATTTTATCGGGGTCATAGAGGTTTATAAATAAACAAACACAATAATTTATGGTATGTATACAATAAAAATGTATTCATTTTTCGCAATTTGAACATGTAACATGAGTCACCGAGTGCTCATCGCACACAGGTTTCTCGCAATTTTTATAAACTTATGCGAGTTTTCCTGCCCCGTTTAATCGTTAATTTATAACAAATATGGCATGAGCCGGTAATTACTTTTCGCCCAGAACTATCGCGAGTCTCAGTTTCTCTAATCGCAGCTTGAGGATTCTATCATGCTTTCGATCGCGAGTCTCGCCGGGTGATGTCGCATGATTTGAATGCTCGAAGAGCGATCCTCAATCACTGGTTTCGTGGGTTGTTTGCTCAATTGGCGCATGAAACTACGACGCTCATTCGTTTTTTTTTTCTTGAGCATTTTATTATTTTCATAAAAAATAATGTATGCGGCAAGAGCAACGACATCAAGTATGTTGAAAAAAAATGCAAAAGCCCACCTCTGAGTGCGCCTATGCGTCGAGTATCGCGTCACCATTTGGTTCATCGTGTCGACGCCAATCTTATATTTATTGTAATATTTGATCATATGCGGTTTTATCTTTGCATCGTTGTTGACAGCAGTGTCGCAATGTACTGTAGAAAGTAAGATCACAGCTTTGTTCCTTTTTGGGACGTAAAGATGCGATTCCACCAGTGTGCTGAACTGTGCGGCACTGCAATGCACATTGTGCGACACAAATATTTATTCTGGTCGACTCACTAAAGCAAACAATAACAAATTGTGAGCGAAAATTCTAGGAATGTTCGCGCACATCTGTATACTTTTGTGCGAGCACACATGTAAGCAGTGGACTCGCGTCGACGCGTACAAACCTGTTGTTCGCGAACTCAGTCTTGCTTCCGCCACCGGAGAGAAAACATTTATTTGTGCGTGTACATTGTAAATTAACCAATTAATATGGACGATTTTCCTGCTCGTCCATATTAACTACTGAACTGTCTTCGGCAGAAACTCTGCTCAGTGAATATGTTCGCGCACAAATGTGCTGAACTATGCGCTTACAAAAGTTACGCACAGCCTTACCAGTGGAGATGGAAGCCAAATGCGACACCAGCTTAGAACCTGCACTGCTGGAATTTAGCATAAAATGTTTGTAAGCAAATCTGCTGCAAACTATTTTGGTGGAATCGTACCTTAAGAGCAAAGTGCGATTTCGTGTTCGTGAAAACCAAAGAGAGAAGAGAATTCCGCTCTAGATTTATTGGCAGCCATTTCTTTAGGAATGTATAGTTTGTTCTTCCTCAAAGTACCGGTCATTGTCAATTTCCAAGATAACAAGTGTTTAGCGAGAGGTAGAGAAGTGAAGAAATTATCCATCGTAATATTTTGCCCGCTTCCTTTGAATGGAGCTGCAAGTTCTTTTACAACTCTCTTTCCTTGATTTTTTTCACGAACGTTACCAATTTTGCCCGTATATATTATTCCCAATAAGGGATATGCATTTTCCGCATCGCAAATCCACCATACTTTGATACCGTATTTAGCCGGCTTAGAAGGAATATACTGTGAACTTGGTGTGTCGACGATAAGGATAAAGCTGCTCATCAATCGTTAAATTTTCCATCGGTTTATACATCTTACTCAAATTCGAATTCAACATTAGCCATATATCGCGTATAGGTGCAGCTTTATCCTCACGTATTCGTTCCTCACGCGTATGAGAATTGTCGAAACGAATGAATCGTAATAACGCACGAAATCTATTGTAACTCATCGCCGCACGGTAAAGCGGATATGAATTTATTTCTACATTTCACTGACATGTTCCATATTCGAATTATTGACCCCAGAAGAAATCAAAATCCCAATAAAAGCGTACAGTTCTTGAATTGTTACCAGTCGCCACGATCGAGTGAAATTGGGATTCTCTCTCTGGATCCCCGAAATCCTCTTCTCGAACGCTTCTTATGGGATTGGCGCGCCACTTAATGATCCATTGTAATAAAATGTATAATGAAATAATACCTAAATTTGGTTTAATTACTTTTTAAGTATGTTTATTCAATTAAGTAAATCAAGTTATAATGATTTTGTTTACATTTGAATTAAAAAAGTAATTAAAACTTAAGGTGGGTACCTGGGTACCCCGGTCGCACATCGATGTACCAAAATTTGGTCGCAAACATAAGGGTAGAAGGGGTTTTGACAAAAGATATTCGCACACAAACTCTAAATCTCGTTTGCGTAGGTCGTTGAGCCATTTCAATTCAGATTTGACGGTTCCTGGGCGAAGCACTACGACAAAGGGCGCGCAGCTGCTCGACGCCCCGCCACGTTTGGGTCTATACCTGTGAAAATACTTTGAATTTCACCTTAAAATTTTGTTTACATTTTCTAGAATATCTAAGCTATTGATTTAAGACAAAAAGCTCGATTTTTTCGACCTTCTAATTGGCCTGCTAGCCTTGAGAAATAAAAGGTGTACGCGCAACCATATTTTCATAATGAACACGCTGGTAAATTACAATTTTAGGAGAAAAGATGGAAAGCTATTTGTCACGTTCATCGATTTCGAAGCGGCATTTTATAAAATCGATAGGAACATTTGGGAAATTCTGGGAGAAAGGTATTACTAGGAAGATGCTTATCTGCGACGAAACTACAAACGAAATCGTTAGAAGCTATGGAAAAACAGTTAAATTTAAAACAAAAAAGGGGTATATTCCCTTGGCTCGACCCTCGTCGGGCTGGTCCTAGATGACATTCATGAGGAATGGGTAAAGAATGGTATCGGCGGAACAGTGATAGGAGGGAAAAAATTCTACTCCCTCAAATACGCGGATGACATTGCTCTGGTAGCGGACAATGCAGAGGCGTTGAGGGTCGTGGTGCAGCGGTTGGAAAAATTTGTGGCGAGGACGAAAATGGAGGTTGACACTGAGAAACCTAAGGTTATTATTTTTAAAAGGGAGGGAAAGACTGAGGAAGCGACAAAAATGGGAGTTTAGGTGGAAAACACTACAGGGCGTTAGGGAATTAGAATATCTGGGATTCTGATTGTCGTCGAACAACACAAGGAAAAGGCATCTGCAAATAGTGATAGCGGAAAGCAGCAAATGCCGTTTGGAGCCTGATGAAGCGAGCGAAAGTAAACGACCTGAAGTACCGATTGCTGTGGATGGACCATTTGGTAAAAGCGAGAGCGCTGTATGAAGTGGAAGTCCGGGGATGCAGAAGAAGGTAGGAGGTGGAGAAAATGCAAGGGAGGTTTGTAAAAATGGCATTGGGCCTAGCGAGGAATACACCGAGTTATCTCTGGAAAATGGAAGCGGACAAGAGAAGTATTGAGATTGAAGAAAGGAGGAGGGCGAGTAGCTACCTGCTAAAAATGGTAGAAATGGATGAAGACAGATGGGCGAAAATTTGCCTCGGAAGAGATAAAGAACATCCTAAATAGAAACGCGTAAAAATAGGGAAATGTGCTTAGAACAGCGATGGAGGAAGTTGGAAACGGAAGAGTCCTGGAGTTAATGCGGATATGTTAAATGTTAAGAGACAACACCACTGTGACGGTTTCAAAAAATCGAGTTTTTGAAAACCATCTAGAAGAATCTAAAATACATTTAAGATTAAGATGCCGTTGGGCCAAGGTCGAAAAAATAATTATTTTCGGAGATATTGAATATTTTGTGGAGCGGTGCAGCGCTCCGTGGCGCTCGGCGTTTCCCAGTCTTCGAAAATTTGAGCAGAGACGATTTGCTGTAGCGTTGTTTGGGCGGCTTTATGCAAAACAACAACGAAAGCTACAACAAATTAGTTTGGGCAATAGCCCGCAAATGTCAGTCCGGGAGCAAAAAAAAACGTCGATATTGCAGCTGATATCGTGGTATTATTATTCAATCATGGCCTGAGAAGCCTCATGGAAGTTTTGGTGACGTTGGGCATAACCATAGGCCCAAATTGTTTCAATTTCTGCATTGAAACCGACGCACCGCGGATCGAGTTGGCGGAGCGCTCGCTCACAAACAAAAGAGGCAAGAAGAGCCTCTACAAGTTCGAGAAAAGATGCTGGGGATACTGATTTGCTTCTTGACGGCCAGCTATATGGTGCCGGCATTGCTGATTAAAAGTAACATTTTTTGTTTCAATTTATTACATAAATTAACAATCCTAAAACTTCGAACGCGTTTTTCTCAAAACCACTTTTTTGAGTGCGGCACGCAGCAGAACTCGAGCAATTTTTATCCGATCGACTTCAAATTTTGACTGCATCAATAAAACTAGATTACCTAAAGAAGTACACAGGATTTTTTTGATATCGCAATTATAAACAAAGTTATAGTCTATTTTCGACGAGAAATTTTGCTCGAAAATTGTCCTTTAATTTCAAAAGCATGCCGATTTTTAAAAAATCTATATTTTTTCAAATCCCTCTGTATTACTCTTCAAAATATCACATTATTAACGAAAACACTTGGTATTTTTTTCAAATCGACTTCGAAAAGTGTTCTGCTGCGTGCCGCCAACTACTGCAGAGGCAACAGTACCTGACGCGGGAGTTTCCCCGGCGTCACCATGGGACATGAAAAATTTGAAAAAAATTTCTTATGTCTCTTCAATAAATAGCGAACAAAACAAAAAAAAATTTCGAATATCTCTTTTTCCCACAAAAAAATTCTTGAAAAATGGCATATAACAGAGGGTCACAGTGGTGTTGTGCCTTAATGGAAGGAATAAACATAAAAAGGGACCAAAACATACAAACGGATCAGAAAGTCCACATTTTGTACTTATTTTAAAGTGATAACACGGAAACTGGGGAGAGAAAACATTTGGGAGGAAAAAGATATTAGAGGGCTCATAAAAGAGGAATAGAAAAGATTGAGATGTGGAAATCGGAAGTGGTCGAGAAACAACTGGACTTGCAGAGTATGTGGCAAAGAAGAAGAGACGACGCTCCACACCTGGAACACATCTGGAGGTGATTGATAGATTTATTTATTTAATATGCCCTAGATAACTATTCGGGCAAAAACGAACGTATAAGAACAAAAATATAATATAAGTGTTCATAACATAACTAAATATAAAATCTGCGCAATTACGACTAAAATAACATATTCAGAGCAAAAGAAAAAAGAATACAATAATAAAAAAAGAAAAATAACTTAAACAGTAATAATACTACGCCAACCAGAATTAGTGATAGCCATCGACTCGACTCAACTCGACCAAGCGTTCACCTCATTATGTTGCCATTTCCATACATAGACATAATTATATTAAAGAGATACAAAACAATTCTTCATCATCCGTTCCATTCCGCTCCGCTCGTACAACATTAGATGCTCGTGTAACCGACGCTTAAATGCTAACATCCCAGCTGCCCCTTTCACACTCTCAGGAAGTGAATGCCATAGCATGCACGCAGAAAGCACAACGGATTTTTGGTAAACGGATGTCCTGCATACCGGAATGTCAAAGACCCGGTTCGGCAGCCTCACTCATCTACGCAGCTCTGGACTCACAAGCGAGAATAATTCATTTATGTAATGCGGAACCTCACCACGAAGAACCTTGAAGGCAAAAATCCCAAGGAAATACGCCCGCCTACTTTTAATCGATAGCTAATTTAGCCGCCATCTGTATTCCGTCACATGCTCATACCTGGTTAACCCAAAAACGAAACGCGTGCAATAATTCTGCAGTCTCTACAGCTTAATGTTCAAGACTTCCATGAGATCATTGTAGACCACTGAACAATAATCAAACTTCGGAAAGACTAAGGCTGCAACCAGCTTGGCTCGCAAGGCAACTGGAATAGCTTTTTTGTGATATTTTAATTTGTGCAAAACGAAATGCACTTCACGACTTAAGCTCGAGATCTGTCCGTTCCACGTAAGCGTTGAGTTCATCACCAGTCCCAGATTACGACACTCTGACACAACCGAGAGTGGGGACTTATTAATCAACATAGGTTGCAACCCCTCAAGGTTAAGGACCCTCACTCGAGTGTTACTGCCTAAGATCATGACCTTCGACTTAGAGGGGTTTAATTGCAGCCCATTTGCCTGCGCAAACTCATGAATTGCACAAACATCCAAATTAACCAACCTGAGAGACTCATTTAGCTCATAAGGAAGGCAGTGTCTGTAAATCTGGGTATCATCTGCAAACACCATATATTTCAAGAACCTCAACCCATCTGACATATCACAAATAAATAAAGAAAACAGAAGTGGACCAAGAACTGAACCCTGCGGCACTCCCTGGTTCGTTCCCAGCCAAGCAGAGCATCTTCCTTGCAGATCAAGAACAGCCTGGGAACGACCAGTCAAGTATGACCACATTAATTTTAGGGCCGCTTCAGAGAATCCAATATGTTGGAGCTTCTCCAGTAATAGATGATGAGGAACCGTGTCAAATGCTTTAGAAAAATTAAATAAAACCAATATGGTAAGCTTGCCCGCATCAATCTCGCGCCTTATATCCTCCAAAACCCTTAAAAATACTGTTTGGGTCGAAAACCCCTCACGGTAAGCAGACTGCATTGGATCAGTGAAGCCATTTGGAATTATAAAGCTTAGAATTTGCTCTCTGATAATCCGTTCAAATAACTTGGCCACTTTAGAGAGATTCGCAATCGGCCGTGTGTCAGATGGTGTGACTGGCGTTTTTATTTTCAAAGGCGGGCGAATGAAGGCCTTTCCCCATATAGACGGAAAAAAGCATAGTTCGATGCAGTTGTTAAAGATATCCGCTAAACAGTCAGACACTACCGGGGGGGGGGGGGGGGGGTGAAGATGAGCTAAGGGAAGCCAGATGCT
This sequence comes from Ophioninae sp. A BG-2022a, assembly GCA_030523105.1. Taxonomy (NCBI): domain Eukaryota; kingdom Metazoa; phylum Arthropoda; class Insecta; order Hymenoptera; family Ichneumonidae; species Ophioninae sp. A BG-2022a. The sequence continues at coordinate 105,877 of JAPYZI010000958.1, forward strand.
TCTCACAGTGGTCAAACTTATTCGTGAAAATCAGAACGTCGCAACCCCACACGGCAAAAAAGCTCCTGACAGAACAGACAACGCACTCCAAGAATCCGAGATGCCCGATGCAGAGGAAACACTCATATAAAATGCGTTCAATGCTTCAGGCGTAAAGAAGTTCAAGGGAGAGACAGACGAAGTCCGAACTAACCCTAATCTCTTCAACTCCCTCCAGAGAATAGCCGGATCGTTGATGGAGCACAGTTGCGAAAGGTGTTAGCCGCTTTTGGCCTTACGAAGGTCATCGGTTAAAGTATTTCTGAATTCCCTATATTGAGCAAATCCCAAGAGACTATTCGCACTCTTTGCCGAACGATACAAACAGTCTCTGGTACGCATGCAGAGCTTAAGGGTCTCAGTTACCATGGAGCTGGTGGTCTAGACACCACAAATGATCTGAGCGGGGCATGAGAATTCAAGGCCTTCATAAGAATGTTCGTCAAATCTCTCACCTTAGCCTCCAGACCATCCACCGAGTGTGCATTACGCACAGACTCCGACACACCCAGAAGGGACCCGATTGTGACAGCATAACTGCCAGCATCGAAAACAGTCATATTACACCTCATAAGAAGCTGAGCACCACCATCTCGAGGTGTGGAGAGGCGAGGCGACAAATTAACAATAGGTGGGTAGTGGGGGTAGAAAAATCGAGAGGGGACAGAGTGAGGGAATGCTTGAAAGGATGGTGGATAGAAACATTAAAGGGCAAATAGTTAAGAACCTGGCGAAATATACTCTGGCATTCAGGGGTCTCGATGAAGCGGGCTAAGGACTACGCGAAATCAGCTTATCAAAAGTCTCTAAACTTGTGCGAGACTCAATTGCTCGCAACGCAACACACGTACGTCTAGCTTAGCGCTGCCCGTCATACATGCAAGCGCACTTAACTTCACGCCATCCTGGGTACACGCATCGCTGCGGCAGCTCGCCGCAGTTTGCACGGCCTACCGCTAGAGGGACACGAGCAAAGCGTTTCTCGTCGCCAGTTAGCGCCTAGAACCGCTATATAACGAGTAGCTTCGAGCTCCGCAAAGCAGAGCACAGCAATCACCTGTCAGGGCAGGAATTTTCTAGCCAGACGCTGCAGCTCCAACTGTCGAGGCAGAACTCTCTTCTCAGGACAGTGCACCTACCCCACTCATTTTCGCTGCCCACGACTGGCACCACATACGTCGGGGCCGGAAACGAAAACAAAATCGCACAGCAAATTACCCATCAAGATCGGCCAGGAGTCGAGGCTTATCGAGGTCACCAGGCTCACCGACTCCTAAGCAGGGTGCCTTACTCGGCCGCCTCGGGCAACCCTGTGGACGTGGGACGCCCGCATATGACGCTGGAATTCTCCACGTCGGAGGAAGACCGCTCCACCACTCTTCTCACCGATCGCAGCCACTCCGCCACGCTACAGTACAGCAGCCACGCTGACGACGGTGACCAGAGTACACCGAGGGACCTAATGGTCGAATCTTACCAGCTACGACAGCGCAGTACCGATCACAGACGCCAAAATGCGGTCAGTACTGAGAAACGCGACTCGGAAGATTATCAGGCAGCGAGTGGGAACCACGGTCTGACTAACGGTCAGCTTCTAAGGCCCTCAGTGACTCCCGGTCACACAAGCCGCCTCTGCACAAGAACGCTTCTGTCCGGATCACGTCCACCTTACCGCGACTCTACTGGATTGAAGCTCTACACGCTCGATCATTGTGTAACACAGACGCTAACAATAATAGTAATAAATGACTATGTGTTTTCACCGCATCGCCTCGATTCGGCTATCATTTCGCCACTCACCCCAGCGCTGCACCTCCACTACTCTATAAGTTCGTGAGCTTTCCGAAGAAAACTCGTAGCTGTAAGAACACAAAAAAAGCCCGAGTATCCCTGAGGAAGTAAAATAGGAAATAGCTTTATTATTTTTTTTTTGTTAATGGTGGTTACAGACCATGAGCGCCTTCGTCGCGCCAGGCGTTAGCGGCTGGTCCCTAACCCCCGGAGTGGCATCGACACCCGTGTACCGGGCTCTTATCCTGCTTCACCACGACCGGGGAGGAGTCTCCTGACGAGCCCAATATCCACGAGATGCATACTGGCTAAACAACCCCTCCCATAATAAAAATAAATAAAAATAAATTTTGCGATCATAAGGGGGATCACCACTTTTGTTCGATACCCAACTGTTGGCCTGCGTTAGCATTACTTCCGGTCGGGCATTCTGTCCTTGTCCTCTTATCTGTGTCGTGGCGTGTTGTTGGGTCTTTGTTGCTGAATGCCGTTCTATCTCATTTACTCCCTCGTTCACTCAGTCCCTCAGGCATCCATCTGCATTCTTACCTTTGAGAGCCGTATCTACGAAGGTAGATACGAGTGACCACCGTTCGCTGCTCTGGACCATCACGCCGACGATGATCCCGCGTAATGATAACGTGACGCTTCCGGCATGATTTTTCCTAGTGTCACTTCTAGTCCCCGTCTCGTCACTGTCCAGCGGTCGCATACGAAAAACGTATATTCTTCGTCGTCTCAGTCGTGTTCGCAGTATTTGCAGTCCGTCGTCCGTACCCTCCCCACACTGGGTAGGTATCGTCTAAAGTATCCGTGTTCGGTCAGGAACTGCGTAAGTCCACCTCCCTGCAGCCTCTTCCGATCTACGGTTTCAGTTCTGGTATAAGTCTTTTCGTCCATGGTCCTTTTTGTCTCGTTGATGCACCGCGTCTGCCAGTCTTGTATCATCCTTTCCCGTTCCTTATTGCCGCATCTGTTCGTCCCGTCTCTGCACTCTGTAGGTCAATTTTCCTAGACTTGAAAGCCAGGAGGTCTATCACGCCCGGATCACGCCTGGTACGACCATTACTGCCTCTGCCGAGACAGTCCTGTACGCGCACGCGATCCTGAGAGGACCACGTCTCTGTTCAGTTGTCATGACGTGGCTGTATTTTTTCACTTGAAGTGCCTCTACCCATATTTCGACTCCGTGAAGAAGAATCCAGTGGGTCGTCGACATGCGCAGCCGATGTTTACTCGGTCTTGGTCCTATTGTATTTGCCATCAGGCGGCTTAGAGAGTTCACTCTCTTCTTCGCCCTCTCAGCCGTCCGTCTGATGTGTGGCCAGACGGTCATCTTCGTATCCAGGCTCACCTCCCCCCTGGTTTCCATCGTTTTAGTCCCTTCGGTGATGGGTATAGTCGTCTGCAGTAGCATCAGTTATGTCTTATGCGTAGACAGTCGGAGTCCATGATCAGTCATCCATCTGTCCACCCGTCGCATCACCTGGTTTAGTCTTAGCTGCGCCAGAGCTGTATGGTGTGCCATGATCACGGCTGCCATGTTGTCAGCGTAAGCAACCAGAAGGTGTCCGGCGACATTTCCAGCCGCAGTAAACCGTCGTATACTCCGTTCCAAAAGTCTGGTCCGAGTATTGATCCCTGAGCGACCCTTACTGTAATCGTTCGGGTTTTGGGTCTGTCCGTCGTTTCGTAAGTGATACGTCTATATCGCAGGTAATCGCTCAACACTTGAAAAAGGTACGGCAGAACCCTGAAAACATCTTTCAGCGTTTCCATGATCTCTCAGCGCTTCCATGATGTCCACCGAATTTACGGCGTTCTGTACATCAAGAGTAGCTAGCAGTACTAGAGGGCGAGCCCCGTGGCAATGTTGTCCCGTTCAGTTTAGAGCCGTAACCATGTTTTGGATCGCTCTAATTGTCGACCGTCCTTTCCGGAAGCCGTACTTTCTGTACGACAAACCTCCAGCGGCCACATTTGCCTCATTCAGTCTGGGTCTTATCGGTTGTTCGTAAAGTTTTTCAGTTGTGTTGAGTAAACTCAAGGGTCGGTAGGCCGACGGCGAGAGCGGGCCCCCCTTGCCAAGGCAAGGAGCACCGGCCTTTCCACCTTCCACTGCTCCCCGAACGACCTAGTCGTCAAACCCGTGTTATACATATCCAGAAGAAGCCGTGGCCTCAGGTTACCCATCAGCCGCAGTATCTCTTCTGGAATGCCGTCAGGCCCCGGGGCTTTCCCGGCCTTCTTTGAGGCGTTTGCTCTTACGAGCGCCTTCTTCATAAAGAGTGGTATCTCCTCGGCTGAGTCCTCGTCTTCTATCTCTGTTCTTATCTCGTGCGTCGGAAAAAGGCCGTCTATAATTTATCGTTTATTGAGGCGATCCATTACGCCGAAGGGCTCCGAGTGTACGAGTTAGTAGATTCTAACCTGTGCTCCAGGGGTCCCAATCCACCTCGTCGCAGAGCTGCCTCCAACATCTCCAGGTCTAATTTATTGTAATTCCACCGCGGGGGCCGTGGAGACTTATCCTTTGATCAACCTCCACTTCAGAGGCAATGTACTGATTATTGCTGGTATTGCAGCCCTCGACCACCCGCCAAATCCGTGACAGGGTTTCGCCGGACGTTAGCGTTACATCGGGAATGCGGTCCCCAAAGCCCGGTCTTCTATACGTTGGCGTATTTCCCGTGTTGCCCACTGCTAGATCTAGCCTCGCGGCCATCCCTTAGAGGAGCCGTCACCGTTTGTTTGTCATCGTTATTCCCCACTTGATTGCGCTCGCGTTGAAGTCTTCTCCAACGACGACGGGCCCATCTATCTGTCTCACTTCATCCTCGAGGGAGGACAGCTTCCCCTCGTAATCCCCCACGGTGCAGTTTGGCGTGCGGTACACACTGATGTAAATGACCGCGTCTACCTTCGCCCAGACGAAAATGTTGCCCACACCTCGACTAGATATGCGAGATATAGTGCACTCCCTTACGCAGATGGCGGCCGTATCCCTGGACTTTGCACTCCACGCCTTTACTTTCTCGTCCCGGTATTGTTGGGATAGTATAAGTATCGTCACGTCGAGTTCGTCGGCTATTTGTGGTAGCAGAAGCTGTACCGTCTGACGTCGGTTCAGGTTTTCCTGGAGGGCCTTCGTCATTACTTAGTCTTATTTCTGCTCTCTTCTAGTGCGGCCTTGAAAACCCCGCACGAACACGAACCCAGTCGGTGCGCCACCTCCGTCCTTTTGCCATCCGTGCACAGGAAGCAGCTCATCTATCTTTGGCACGTCTTTCCGACGTCACCCACATCCCCACACTTCTAGCAACAATTCGTTCTGTACGGTCCTGAATACTTCCTTCTCATGTGTCTGTAACCAAGGCACCTATAACACCTCGGTGTCGTCGATATCAGTCGGATGCGGCAATCAATCCACCCTACTTTTATCCTCTGTCTGACCAGTAGCTGCATGGCTATCGGCGTTTCGAGGTCGCAGATCGCCATAAACAGTCCTGACCGGTTACGGCCGAAGATATGTACCTTCGGGTCTCCTCCCAGCCCCGTTTCTCGTCTGAGGGAAGCCGCATCCTCGTCAGAGGTCGTGAAACAATGCAGGTCCATGATGTGTAGTCGCATCCTAGGAATCACAGCTCGAACGCGCCCTTCTCCGCCGACTGTGCTGTACATAGAGCATTCGAAGCTTTGGCTCTCCTCTCGTCCCAACTGTATCCTGAGGAGTAGTACTCCATCCTTGGACTGCTAGTATGCACTGACCGTCACGTTGTTCGTCACCCTTTTCTTTATTTATCGCAGTATGTCTGCGTACGTCTTTCCTTGCTACGGCTTTACGAGCACACCCATCCCCCGAGGCGCGGACGTGCTCGCCGTTTGGCTACCCGGTTTGTTCTCAGTTTTTCCCTTTTCTTTGTCTGCATTTGCTAGATCCCCTCTCCGTCGGTCGCCGTCACCTTCGGTCGTTTTGCTGGGTTTGCGGGGGGGGGGGGGGGGGTTTCCGTAACGTCTCGTTTTCGTCTCAGTGTCTTGTGCGTTGTAGTCCTTTCAGTCTGTCTGCCTGTCTTCAGGTTCCTCAGTTTCTCGCACTTCGCTAGTGCGGCCTCAACAGCCTCCGTTATTATTTAATCTCATTCTTTGTCTCTTTGTTTATGTTCTTTTGAACGCAAGTTTCTTGCTGCATGATATTGACTTTCTCCAGGATCACATGTAGGTGTTCCCTTAGTTCGTCGACAGTCTGCACTTCAAGACAGTTTAGCGTCACGTTCGTCAGTAGGTTGTTGTTACCGAGCGCGTTCTTATAGCTACCGTTGCTCCAAACGCTGCTGAGTCTTGTCCAGCACGTCCGAGTTTCCAGAAACTGCCTGTCGCTGTACGTCCTGTCTATTGTCTTGTTTCCATTTGGCGTTTCCCATGTTTAGCATCCTCTAGAATCTTTGCCGCGGCCACGATTCACCGGGGCTTTCACCCGGTCGGAGCTCAGAGTGGATTTCCTCCCTAGAGGGGTAACCACCTGAGGAATTGAGTTTTTTCCATGCTTATTGTAGATATTTTGATCTTGTCTTCCTTTACCACTTGTGTTTGTGAATGTGCGCGTGTAATGTGGGCCTGGGTTGCCGCAGTTCACGCCATCATCCCACCCACTCCGCGGCCCGCCCCTAACGAAGGTACCGCCCGGCGGAGATAGGTGACGAGCCCCCGAGCTCCCCTGCCTGATGTTAAGTGTGCATCTTGATGTGTGTCCCTCTGGTGTCACTACCGGTTCGTTCTTTTCCATTCACTCACCATTCATACGCGGAGGAGCCCAGGAACTGGGAACTCACTCCATTCGTTTCTCTCATACCCATTCGCTTTCTCAGGATGGTCCATTTATAGAGCCCTTGATCATTCGCATCAACCGGTGTTTCACTCGGACGTGTTCGGGTAGGTGTTTTTGATCCGTGTATAAATGTGTGTACTTTTGCTTTTAGTCGCGTTTTTATGGCCCCTCTCTTATTATTATATCCTTCGTTCCTTTTTTCTCTTTCCGTCTGTCTTCCCCCACCTTGCGTCTCCAGCCGACTTTCCCCCTATGTACCGTAGCCACTGTGCCATTTCTGGCACGGGTATAAGGAAACTACGGAAAACCTATTCTGATACAGCTGGTCCCAAGTTCACCTCCCGGCCGCCGAACGAGTTTCATCGAAAAAAAATCTCGACCGCTAACGGGGTTTGAACCCAGGACCTCCGTATCCGTTGGTCGCGCCTTAGCCCGCTCGGCAATAGATCAGTTATTATTATTGTTATATATATTTCTATATAAGGCAAAATATCAAAAAAATGGAAAAGCTTGTAGCACAAAATATAAATTGGCCCACGTCTCAGCGAACGCAAGAAATATGGCATAAACTTTATCTATCTAAGTATTCAATTTCTAAGTAAATTTAAATAAATTTACCTTAAACCATACATTTATTTGTTCAGATTACTTATTACTGGATGGATATTAGAAATCACCAATATTTTTGGAAATGTGAGGAATTATAGTTTTTCATAGATTATCAATACATGAATTATTTTCAATTGTTTCACTTCGTAGTTTAGTAGTCATAAACATATCAAGTTAACATCGTCGTTTCTAGGAGAACAGCTTATCAATAAGACATATTGTAAACTTGAAAATCCACTATTCCCCTATTGTAAATTTCTTATGTTTTTGCCTTAAATTTAAACAACCTTAAAATGAATTTCCAAATTTTCACGCGAAGTACCCATTTCTAAGATAAAATATCTAAATTTTTAAGGTTGCGAGGCTGAAGCTCCGATATTTATAATTTTTTGCAGAATTTCGATACAAGCGAAAAATGAACAAAACGTGGATGGAAATTTAAAAAAAATGTACAATCGACTTCACTTTAACGAGATTGTCACGTTCTCCGATATTAATTTTTTAAATTATTAATAGAATTTTTTTGACGAAACTTTGTGAATGTATAACCATATAGATATTCAAATAATTGAGAAGTTATGTTGCATATACTTTTTAAATGAACTACTTGAATCATTTTTATTTTCGAATTTTCACAACAGCTCAACCCCTTAAACGTCTTTCGAGCTCGATTAAAATAAAAACTGAAGTGGTCGTCTCAGTGTGAAATAAAAAAAATATCGTTTTTTGCATTATCATATAGTATGCACTGCTAAACATTCTGTCAAATTTTTAAATCGAAATTCAAATTATGACGGTCGCTACAGCGTTTCTTGTAGAAAGGGAACGGGGCGGGACGGCTGCCCAGTCCGTCGCGTCGGTCGACCGTATCCTTTTGTTAGTGCGCGAGTGCCTTTTTAACGTGCTTAAGATGCGATTCCAACAGTGTGCTGAACTGCGCGGTACTGCAATGCATATTGTGCGACACAAATGTTTATTTTGGTCGACTCACTAAAGCAAACAATAATAAATTGTGAGCGAAAATTCTAGGAATGTTCGCACCGGAGAGAAAACACTTATTTGTGCGCGTACATTGTTAATTAGCCAATTAATATGGACCGTTTTCCTGCGCGTCTATATTAACTACTGAAGTGTCTTCGGCGGAAACTCTGCTCAGGGAACATGTTCGCGCACAAATGTGCTGAACTGTGCGCTTACAAAAGTTGCGCCCAGCCTTACCAGTGGAAATGGAAGCCAAATGCGATACCAGCTTAGAACCTGCACTGCTGGAGTTTAGCACAAAATGTTTGTAAGCAAATGTGCTGCACACTATTTTGGTAGAATCGTACCGTAAAGGAACGTAGGTAGGTTCTATAACTTTGGTGCTTAGGTTTTATAACCTAGAATAAACTGCTCAAGCATTTTAGTTCGTTTTTGACATGCACCACGGATAGATATAAAAGTGAAACCCCCAAGAAAAAAATCAAGATAGACAAAAAAGGCGCGAGGAGCACGAATCCACGAAGTGATAGAAAAAGATCCGCAAAGTTCAAGGGAACAAATCAACATTTTATTGAGACGGATACATCATTTGCAAGTACTTCGGCGGTGAAAATATCGAGAAGGAGTCCGGAGTTTGACGTTAGAATCGATCAAACATTCCGCTATGTTTTAATCGAATTTTTCTTAGTTTTCGGTGCTCTGCAACAACTCCTGAAGTGCAAAAAGTGTAATAGTGATGTGAGATTTTATAAAAAATCGGTTCGAGGATTGGGATTCAAATTTTGTGTTCAGATCCGGCCGGGATCAATTCTTGTCCGCTGATAAACAATGCATACGAAATCAACCGCCGTTTCTACTTCGTCATGCGAATACTCGGTATCGGCATACATGGCATCAGAAATTTTACCGCATTGACGGATCTAACCTCAACTTTCAACAGCACAACTTATTACGGAATAATGAAAACGCTGCATATTGTTGTGAGAACGAAGCTGTTATCCGAAACGTAGGCTCCGAAGAAAAGGAAAAAATTTGGAAGCGGAAAATTGCATGGATATACTCACGGTGTCTGATGATGGATCCTGGTCGAAACGCGTTTTTACTTTACGCATGGGTATCGTGCCTGTGATTGGAAAATACACCAATAATGTCTTAGACGTTGCTTTTTGGTCAAGCTTTTGCAGAGCTTGTTCAATTTGGAAGGGAAGAGAGAACATGATCGCATACGATGCATGGTATGCGACGCACGAACCGAAGTGCAACGTGAATCGTTACAAAGACCTTCGAGATATTGATAGAAGTCAAGTCTTATGGCGACGATATCACGGTAAAAAGAAACAATGCGTTCTGCACATCAAAAAACGTGTTGACAAAAGGGGAATCGAAGCGGGCAAAAGGTTGGTACAATTGAAGAAAGCTAAGAAGCAAATTGTCAACAACCAAGAAGAGATAAGCATGCTTTCGAGTATTTTGATAGGAAAAACAAATATAACACAAAAACCCGCTGCCGACCCAAAAAAGCAAAATTGACACTAAAGTTGTTAAGAGAACTTTCGGAATATTATGACTTAGCAGTTCGTCGATACTCCGATTCCGTTGAGAACGTGAGGAACGCAATATGGGTGACGTCGTATCACAAAATCTGAACTGATGAGAATCCCCAGCATCAGTATTGTCCTTCGGGGGGAGATTCGTGGTGCGAATAGCGTATAGCTAAGCTCAATGGATTCAAGGAAAAATATTCTCATCCACCAGTGCTCGATGACAATGCCAAGAGGTTTTGAAGCCAAATTACGAAAAGGACCATCGACGATTTTTTAGAGAGGTGTACGGGCGCAAACACTCAAAATAACAATGACAGTTTCAATCATTGCGTGTGGCGACTCGCGCCCAAACATATATTCTGTGGGATGCAAACTATTGAAATCGTGACGTATTGTGCCGCCTGTACGTTCAACAACGGGTTCGATCCAATTTGAAAAATCTTAGAGAAAATGGGGTGCACCGTAGAGCTGATAGCCGCAGACTTCGCTGAAAAATATAAGGCGGAGCACATCAAAATTGCAGAACACCGAAGCTCTCTGGATAGCAAAGAAGCCAGGACAGCTCGTCGAAACGAAATTTTCGCCGAAAATTAGCAGTTCGAGGAAGCAGAAGGAATATTGTATGGACCTGGTATCGTCGATTGATCGTAAGTAAACGATTTATCTAAAATTTTCTAACTTCAATTTTTAAGCACGTTTTTCTCGGAATGGTGTTTTTCAAAACGGTGTCCACTTTCAAAAGAAGAGTTTTGATGATATCTATTTCCAATTTTCAGAGAACATTTTTAATGTTCTCTATCGCGCTATGGAAGTTTTTTTTTAAATCTTCCTATTTCTTACGAAAACCTGTCGAAAAAGGGCCACATTCGATATTTTTTGTTCAAACACCCCCATTTTGTCAAATTAAAAATACCTCCATAGCGCAATAATAATCTTTTTGAAATGTTTGTTTCAGACCAAAATTGTGGCCGTAATTGTGGACATCATACAGGACCTTTTTTTTAACGTGTCATTTCAACAATTTATTGAATTATTATATACTAAATAAATGAATGTAAAAAAATAATTTTGTATTCGGCATGAATGTATTTATTTATTAAAAGAAAACCAGACCGATTAGTTTATTGAGATGATTCCTTAATAATTGCTAATAAATAGTTTGCATTTATTAAGTTTCTTCGACTCCCCTATTCGAATCGAATATTAATTAGCATTAATATTGACTCAAGAGCACTAAAGTGGAGCAGCTGCGGAGCTCAAAGCTTCAAATCTACAATATATACGTATTTACAAACACGTATATATTTTTTAAAAATTATCAATAATCAATAGAAGATTTTGTGCTGCCATCCCACGGATCGGTTTATTCGAGATCGGCAAAGTCGTGACCGAGAAAGAAAATACTGCCAGACGTCGGTACGGACGATTTTTACCAACGCACCTTTCTCACCAACCGACAAAGAAAAGGGAATATGTAAATGATGAATCAAACTCGGACCTATGTGCTAAAAATTAATGTGGAAATAATTGACAAAAAAAAAGATCGGAACCGATTTTATTTTTTAGTTAATAGGATAATAATTAAATTAAAAAAATAATTTGGTAATAATTGATTTTGAAAAATGGCAATACTTGAAAAACTTCATTTAGAAACAGTTAATGAAAAAAATTTATTTAGTTATAATTGAATTAAAAAAATTAACACCCCGCAAAATAACAAAAAAATCTTTTTGAACAATTATTATAATAAAATAGTAGCATCGAAAAACCCGTGTAGAAATAATATGTTTGGGGATTGTTGATGGTATCTCCGAAACGGGTCATCTGAAATTAAAAAATAAAAGTTTTAGATGCAGTACGTCAGTGGCTATAGCCCATATAATCAGATTTTTGATATTCGCGAAAATAACAAAATGGCGCACGTTTTTCGAAAAAGTAAAAAAATTAAAAATTCGAATTTAAGTAAAAAAATTACTTAAATTCGAACTTTTAAAAATCTGATATGCGCTATTTCCATAACTATCAAGAATATGTCATTCAAATTTCATGACAATCGGCCGGATAGTTTCCGAAATTTCATCAACAAGGCACCGAACAACCTCGTTTTGAGATAAACGTGTTTACAGTTTTGGTTGCGGAAAAATCATGAAAAAACTTTACTTCGGGTTAATCAGCGATGCTTGCTCCATACAATAGACCTTCCGATTCTTTATAAGAGTTGTGCTTGTCCAAAATAGCTTCCCTTCGTCTCGACCTAGTCTCTTTTGAAGCGTTAGAGCTGTGGCGGTTCCCTACGTGTACGCGATCACTGTCGCGTTTCTTGGCGTATTGAGCGGCGATAGGGCCAAGTTTGACACCCATCACCTTCAAAATTTTTAAAATAGGTTGTAGCACTTCATTAGAAATGCATGCCGCTGTTTGGCAAACAATTTCCACGATTTTTCTTGCCGTAAAAACGTGTTACGGTGCCATTGCCCTGACACAGCTGTTGAAACACTCGTTGTTATTTTGGGGATTTCCTCCGAGGCATCAGCTCCAGTAACTCGTCCCTCGTCAAATCTTCATAAATCGGTTTCAAAACCTCTTGAGCATCCTCAGCTAGAGCAGGAGGATGTTTAAAGGTTTCTATGTGATTGTTTTGAACCGCTTTCTTGCATTTGCACCATGAGTCTGAACAATACGTATGCTGTGGCTTGCTGTCGATTGAAATGTTATGATAGTATCCTGCCTAAATCTCGCTGCGCATATCTTCGACAGAATTCAGGTGTCTTCAAATTGCCAATGCGTAATTTGTTGATAATTCTTTCATCAATTTTATTGATAAATCTTGGGTTTTTACGACAGGAACTATTGTTATAAAAACTTTGTCTTTTTTTTACTACAACTTTCTTGGCTGCTTTTTTCTTTGGTGAAGGTTTTTTAGCGTCCTTAGCACGCTTGAAAATTCTTTTCGCGACGTGTAATATGCACTCCAACTTTTTAATCACAAAGTCTTCACCATACGGTGCTGTATGAAGCAACACTTTAAAAGTTTTAGAGTCGCCATCACCGATGTAAAAACCGTAGTGCACAGCAAATTTTTAGAGTGATCGCAAAAACATCTCACATATACCGTCAACCTCCATTTTGTGCTTCATACCTTTTTTCGATTCACAGTTTTTGCAGTGACTCGACTTCACAATGCCGTCTGCAATTTTTTTTACTGTGTTTATATATCAATGACACGATCCCAATAAGAGACGAAAATTCTCTTTTCTACCAGGAACCTTAACCTGAAACGGTTAAAACGTCTTCGGGTTCTCCGTGTTGAGCGTTCAACAGTTGTTCTTCTTTGACAGACTTGCTCGTCACTAAATCGAACATACTTTGCACTGCGATGGCGATTGAATTGAGTATTTGATAATAATTGGTGGAATTAATTCCATGTCCCAGTTCTATGAGCCCAGAAAACGTATTGATACCACTCAATCCAACACCAATCAAACGCATAACGTACACTAAACGACAATTGACTTAGTACCCATTTGAGATTAATGGGCATGAGTTAGTATATTTTTATTCGCAATCACAAGTCACACAAATTTTGAAACCGAGTCCTCGCTGACCGTACTTTGTAAAGAAAACATCTTTGTTACAGACTTTATACTTCACATATTGTTGTAATGCAGAAAAAACAAGAAAAAACTGAATAATACTAGATCCAGCCGTTGGATCGATGTTTACATCGAAACTTGTATTGTCCGATTTTTTCAATTTTGCCGCACTCGCAGTGGCAGCACTCGTATCTGCTTCAGATTGGTGTGGAAACACTCCATGAAATTTTCGTTTTTTAGATCTCGAACTTGGACGTCGCCACGTAGCATTTTGTTTGTACATTATAACAATCTTGAGCGCAGAGATGTTGCCGTTGCGAAGTTTTAAATTAGACTGATGAAATAACAATTTAGCATCGTTGCAGAGTGATTTTTCTTTGAAAAATTCACGTATTAAGGTCTTATTAGATGAGTATAGACCCCAAAATAGAATATACCTAAGCAAGGGGTACTACATTAACAAAAGAACACGACTATTCAATTGTATAGTCAGGTATGCAGGGACGGTCCGAGCGGCGTCAAAAGGATCAGCCGGGTGCTAGTCACCTAACGGTCGCCCAAAAAATGTAGTTAGACTCGTTCGATCTTTATGAAATTTCGATATAACATTTTTGAAGATATGTACTTTCAAAATAAAAAAAAAATCGTTTTTTTTTAAATTTTCAAAGTGAGAAGCCGCGTGAAATGTTGGCTGGAAGGGAAGGGAGTACTGAAGAAAAGCCAGACAGGCTTTAGAAGCGGAAGAGGGACGAGGGACCACGTATTCGTCTCGAATGCGCTAATAAATAATAAGCTCCAAAATAAAGGGGGAAGTTATTTGCGGCATTCGTGGCTTTTAAAGCATCATTCGATACGGTGGATCGAAACTGCTTATCCGGAAAATTAGGCAATTAGGGATAAAAGGGAGGCTGTTTAGAATAATAAAGACGATATAGTATGAAAAAAGCATAAACGAAGTTATTACAGGGAAAGGAGTCACGGAATGTTTTGAGACAACAAGAGGAGTGAGGCAAAGGTGTCCTATGAGTCCTTCGCTTTTTAGTGTCTTCATAGAAGGCACTAAAAGGCAAAATATGGAAGGCAAAAAATGAGGAGGGCACGGCAATAGGGGGGGGGGGGTCGGAAATATTTACGCTGAAATTCGCAGACGATATTGTCTTTGTGGCTGATGAGGAAGAAGGTCGCAGGTCTATGTTGCAGTCATTAGAAAAGTACGTAGAAAGGAATAGATTAACAGTCAACATCAAAAAGACGAAAATCATAAGATTCAAAAGGGGGGGCAGAAATAATCAAAATCAGAAGTGGAAGTACAGAATCGAAACATTAGAAATACTAAAAGAATACAAGTATCTGGGGGTAGTGTTCTCGACTGGAAATACCTGCGAAAAACATTTGAATACCCTAACAGGAAAAATCAAAAGAGCTTCCAACGCGACCTGGGGACGTTTAACCCTAGGACCCTACTCAGGGATTCCTCAAACCCCCACTAAATTTTTATGGTCCTCGCATTTCGATAATTGAAGTGATCGCCCCTCTCTATTCGTCGCATTAGGAGAGGGGGAAATACTATGTATATTTGTGCCGGGAAAATCGTCCATTTCGTTCTGGAGGTTAAAGTGCGAGCACGTGTTTAAGAGCCTGGGGTTAGCGTAACCCCATACATTTTGCCGTTTACTGTTTTTCGTAAGTAAATAGTTATTTCTTTCTTTCTTTTTTCAATAATCTTTATAATTCGTGTATTGTCGTGAGAGATGACATAAAAGTGTTTATGCTATTTTTTCTAATTAGACTAAAATTATGCAAACGAGATCGCGAGCACGACAGGTGGAGGAGTTTCGCGGGATTCTCCGATCGCAAAATGATGAAAAGGAATCCGACGACGATGATCCGCTCACCGACTCTGAATCGGATCATGAGGAAGGGTCAGAGGGCTCTGATAAAGATAATTTGCATGAAATATAAGATCCTACAAGTGACGATGAGTCGCTATTGATCGAGGTGACAATGTTCCGGGTCATTACGTGCAGGAACTGAGTAAATCAATCGTTGGAAGTAATAGAAATATTACTTGCTATAATTGGTTTACATGAATTCCCCTTATCGAAAAACTGAAGAAAGAACATTCCCTAACATTGGTGGGAACGATTCGAAAAGACAAGCGAGAAATCCCGGAAACGATGAAGACAATTTCGGAGGCAGTAAATTTGCAGTAAATTTGCCTACACCAACAACATGACATTGGTTTCATATTATCCAAAGAAGAATAAAATAGTTTTCTTCGTATCTTCCATGCACAACGATGGACGCCTCAGATCTGATCGAGGAAAGCCAGAAATCCACGAGTACACTGTAACTCGTGGCTCTCGACAATGGCCTCTCCGTTTTTTCTTTGGAAATTTGGACCAGAGCTCGATAAACGCGGTTATTTTATTTTCGTCGAATAAAGACAATAATTTGATCAGTCGACGGGAAAATTTATCGCTCTCATTGGTCTTGCGATTTTTGCAACGTCGACTGACCGCTTCAACGTTGCCGCTCAACGTCTGCGCCCATATTGAAATGGTGCTAGGCATCGATTTTAAAACCAAACAACATCTGGATGTAATTGCTTACATGTTGGATAAACAAGTACGGTGTGCTTTATGTCCTCGCAACAAAGACAATAAAACAAAATATATCTGAACGAAATGCCGACTGCCGCGTTGTCAAGACCGATGCAGTGCACTTCGTGTGCACCGAACTAAAATACCCTTTTGTTATTTTTTTTTTCGTAGTATTAATGAAAATGTTGTACCATATCTTCTCTATGATAAAAATAAACTATTTTGACTCATAAAAAAAATGTTTGAAACATTATTTTACATTTTTTCCCTCCAAATAAGATGCCAAAGAAACAGCGAATTGACAAAAAATTACTAACTTTACCTATTGCAAAATTATTGAAGCATTTCTAATTTCTTTCTTGTAACGTTTGTGGGCATGTTCCATACTATGTTCTTGAAGAATCCATTATTCGATTTTCCAAAATACGCGTACAAGAATTTTTTAATAAATTTTCGTGAAAAATACGAAGATTATGGGCTTAATTTTTTTTATTGCAATTTTTACCGTGAGCAATGAATATTACACTTTTTCTCAATGTTTAATTGTTGTTTCCAGAATTCGAACGATCAAATGAAAAAAAGGAAAGCTCTCTACGACAAATAGCGGGTCAACCGCATCGATTCAAAGTGCTGGGGTGCTCATAACCCCAGTGTAGGCGATTTGTTTTAAAACACATAGTGCAGGGTCCTAGAGTTAAAAGTGCCGGCATAAATAGCATAAAAAGAAGATTTTACTTGATGGACATTATAGTCAAAAGTGGCTTGTTATACGGAAGTGAAGTGTGTGGGCGGAAGAGATTTGCGGTAGTAGAGAGGTTAAAAGGAGAATATATTAAGATGGCAGTGGGCATAAATAAAAACACGCCAAGTTATATCTGGCGGATGGAATCCGCTTGCAGAAGCGTAACGACGGAAGCGTGAAAGAGCGCGGCAAATTATATGATTCAAATCATGAAAATGGGAGAGGAAAGGTGGTCAAAAAAAGGTCGAAATGGGGAAGGGAGGTCCAGGAAGCGATGAAGAAAGTGGGGAAAGGAGACTTGTGGAAGGCGATTACGAACGATGACATAAGAGGAATTACAATTATATTAGAAAGGGGGAAAATAACAAAGGTGAAGCAGGAAATGCAGCAAGACTGAAACCAAATTGACAAATCAAGGTAATGCCCACAAGACAGAATTCGGAAACAAATAGTAGAACCAGAAAGGTATTGGGAAGATGGAAATATAACGACGGGAATAAAGGAAACCTGAGTAAGGCTCAGATGTGGAAATGTGGAAAAGGATGGTAATAAGGGATATAGCGAAAATAGATGTTGGGGCTGCAGAAAGGAAGTGGAAAACCTGGTTCACATATGTATGTGTGGAAAAATTAAAGAGAAAATTAAAAAAGAAATAGTAGACGACCTCGAAGAATGGATGAGAGACGGGGAAGAGAGCAAATTAATAGGAAAATTGAAATGGGATTAAAAGAAGATCCGGGAGTGCCTCTCTGTATATATATATATATATATAAGACATTTTGAGAAACTGGAAATAAACAAATAGAATAAGGGTTAGAAATAGAAATAGTTTTCAAGCAGCTTTAAGGGGTTACCCCCACTTGCGATTTTGAAAATTTATTCCATTTTGTTAAAGTATAATTATCTGGAGAATATGTCCTGAAAATTTCAAGTCGATCAGAACGAAATTGACTGAGATATGAGCGTTGAAAGAGAAGAATCCGTTGTGTAAACGACCGGCTAATCTGCCGTCTGGCGCGCTCGACCTCCCTCCGACCTTCGATGCATTGTTAGATAAAAAGAGTCGTACACCACCAGATCTATATACAACGATCTGAGTAAGAAAACTTTACTCGAAAGATACGTCGATGGCTTCAATCAAAATAACAACGAAAGCTTCAACCAACTTATTTGGGAAATCAGACCAAAAATCATCTCGAGTGGAGCAATCATTGTAAATTTAGCAGCTTATATTACCGTTAGAGTATTCAACGAAGATTCATAATCATTATTATTTTATTTGAACTCAATAAAATAATAATTGTAAGCTGTACGTCACAGTAAGGAGTAAGCTGTGGTCACAACGCGCACGAATACGCTAATAAAATGGACGAAACACGGATTGCACTAGCAGAGAGACGTGCGGCCGAGAGCACTTGTGAAGGAAGAATGTTACGAAGGCAACATAAAATTTCCGTTTTGCAAGCGGTATCATCGGCGGAAAAACTTTTGTATGGGCCTGGAAAAGATGATTCTATGTAAGTTTACAAAAAAAAATATTTTCTTCGTGTAAACTGAAATTTTAACTTTAAACGCGTTTTTCTCAAAATGGCATTTCTGAAGTCGGTGACCAAGATTACTCGAACACTAATGAACCAATCTTCTTGAAATTTTGCAAGCTTATTTAATACATAAAAATGTAGTCTTTAATCGTTCGATTTTTCTCGTTAAAATTGAACCTTTAATTTTGACTGTCCGCCATTATGTGAAAAATGAATATTTTTTTAAATCCTTTGATTAAAGGCTAGTTTATACTTATATTTGACTAAATCCATCCGCATTTTTTTTTCAGATGATCCACTTCGCCGCAATGTTGGTCACCGCATACCGTGTATATAAAAACATTATTTCATTGACGGCCATTTGTCACTAAACAATGTAATATTTTTCTCAAAAACAAAATACTGAAATTTCTTCAAGATGTGTTGTTTAAGATGGTATATTGATCGATCAAAAACTTTTTATAGTTTTCTTTAAACTAAATTCATGAAAAAGGCCTTTTTTGCACTACAAATGCGGGTAACGGCTTAAAAATATTATGTAAAAGGGAAGATATGTAGTGAGAGGATGTAAGGGTAAACACCGTGAAAGAGTATACCTTGAAATAAATTACTATTACCATTCCCCTAATTTTAAAAATAATAATTTGGTACTAATTAATTAAAAAGATGGTCAATTGATGGATTTACAATGGACAATGATTTTTGATAAATTTAAAAAAAGAAAGAAATGTTTGACTTTTTCAAAGTTTCAAAATAGAATCCTGTTTTAAGGAATCATCTCAGTGACCCTTCGAAAAATCACGGATCTTCGCGATTTTTAAAAAAATGTTGTAATGGACTAATCGGTCTGGTTTTCTTTTTATAAACAAATAAATTCATGCCGAATCCAAAATGATTTTTTACGTTCATTTATTTAAGATATAATAATTAAATAAATTGTTGAAATGGCACGGTAACAAAAGGTCCTGTACGATATCCACGATTGCGGCCGCAATTTTGGTCTGAATCAAACATTTAAAAAAGATTATTAATCTGTAGGAAAGTAGCTATCGCGCTATGGGGGTTTTTTTGTTAATTGGACAAAATGGGGGCAGTTTGAACAAAAAGTATCGAATTTGGCCCTTTTTTCGACAGGTTTTCGTAAAAAAAATAGGAACATTTAAAAAAAAGCTCCCGTAACGCGATAGAGAACATTGAAAATGTTCTCTGAAAATTGAAAATAGATATCTTTAAAACTCTTTTTGTGAGAGTGGGCACCGTTTTTAAAAACACCATTCCGAGAAAAACGCGTTTAAAGATTGAAGTTAGAAAATTTTAGATAAATCATTTACTGACGATCAATCGGCGATGCCAGGTCCATACAATGTCCCTTCTACTTCCTCGAACTGCTCATTTTCGGCTGAAATTTCGTATCGATGTGCTGTCCTGGCTTCTTTGCTGTCCAGGGAGCTTCGGCGTTCTACAATTTTGATGCGCTCCGCCTTATATTTTGCAGCGAACTCTGCGGTTAACGGCCCTATGGTCTTCAGGATTGTTTAAATTAGATCGAACCCTTCGTTGAACGTACAGGCGGCACAATAAGTCGCGATTTGTATAGTTAGCTTCCCACAGAATATATGTTTGGTAGCGTACGGACTCTTTCTCGCTATGTTCGCCGTCGAAGTATTTGCAAATGATGTATCCGTCTCAATGAAATGTCGATTTGTTCCCTTCAACTTTGCGGGTCTTTTGCTATCACTTCGTGGATTCGTGCTCTTCGCGCCTTTTCTGTCTATCTTGATTTTTTTAAATAGGGGTTTCACGCGTATGTCTATTCGTGATGGAACGAACTGAAATGCTTGGATAGTTTATTCTGCAAAGTTATAGAACTTAAGCACATTAGAAAGGTACAAACGCAGGTAGAAACATAACAAAACGATAACGGTCGAGTGGCGCGACGGACTGGGCAGATGTCCCGCTCCGTTCCCTCTCTATAAGAAATGCCGTAGTGACCGTAATAATTTAAATTTCGATTAAAAAATTTGAGGGATTGTTTAGAGCAGTGTATACTATACAATAATGCAAAAAAAAACGGTTTTCTTTTAATTTCACACTGCGGCGATCACTTAAGATCAAAAGATCGAAACAATTGGGTGCACAAGAAAGGTGCTGCTCCATCGCCTTTGCTCAGGGTATTAACTGTCCAGGAAACTCGCTATCATTGACCGTTGCCAAGACTGGTTTTCTCACTTCAGACATCATCCGACATCGGTCCACACCAACCTGCCTCGCCTCGCACCACGTTTTGCCGTGCTCACACGTGTTTACGCGCACAGGAAGCGACACTTCGTAAAGCGATCCTATAGTTTGCCTTTCACTGTAGGAGATTGCCCAAAGGAAACACTCTTCCTATGAGTTGCATGAATGGTCGTTGATGACGCCACCGTGGCAAATCTCCGTCTTTTCATGGTCTTTTTCAGTTTTGGAAAGAACAGAAATGTCGCAGAAATATCGCAAGTCCGATGAATACGGTGGCTCAGGAATGACAAACCTCTCACGGGTTTCATTATTGAGTCGCTTGATATCCTCTATCTGGGCAATTCCGCATTTTTCTGGATTTCGATAAGATAGGCGTGTATGCGTGTACTCATGTACATTTAAAAATCTGGTTAATGAAGTACCCACCTGTCGCATGTGTGCAAGTATGCGTATATTCCCAGCCGATCGAAACGAGGACGTTCGAGACCTCCACGATTCTTCTCGATTACTGAAACCCCAATAGTGGTACGTACAAATGTGTACATACGCACATGTACGTGCACACGTATAACGTTGATATCGCGGGTGAAAGCTCACCGGTTAATAATACAGCCACGCATTAGGTTTGAATGGTCGTCGAATCGCGGAAGCGACATTGCAGTCATAGCGATTACCAGGTGTATCCTACACAGGTATGCCATCAGAATGGTGACTATCGTTTCTACTATAATAGTAAAATACCATAGTCGATGGGCGCATGGGAGCAATCTTCACTCGTATCTACCAAATCTGCTGTTTATAGAAATGAAAAAGTAATTCATGAAACTTCATAAAGTGATCAATGAAAAAATCATTGACAAAATTTGATGAGCCTTTGTGAAACGATAAAGGAAAAAATAATTTGCAAAATTACATGAAACTTCATACCATGATAACGAATGAATAATTCATAACATTTCATGAAATCTTATGAGATTATAAACAAATACATAATTCATAAAAATTCATGAGCTTCTTAAGATGTTGTGAAATTTCATGAAATAACAAATTGAGGCCCAAAGGAAACAAACATTTTTCATCTATCATTCTCGCACCAGTCGATCTACGTGAAATCGATAATAATCAAAAAAACGAAATTCAATATATTTGTTTAATTATGAAACCAACTATATATACTTTAAAATAGTTTTTATATATTATAAAATTAAAAAATAAACGATAGCATAAAAAGAAATATATTAATGGTCTTACTTTGTAAGACCGTTGCTCCAGCTGAACATTTTTCGAATCCTCTCCGTCTGCAGGTCGCCCCTTGTACTCGTCATCATTTCGTCTAATTTCTAAAATTCGCAGTTCTGGCTTTCCGGTCAAGTCGTTTTTCTCTTTTCTTCCAACACACACGCACGCGCGCTCGAAATCACTTTCGCCAATATGTTTCCAAGAAACCTGGCTCGAAATGACGCGACGAATTGAACGAAAGGTAAAGTTTGAATCTTCGATAGATCCACGGGAGTCGGATCAACGGTTACACATTTTGACACGAAAACTTGATTTCTCTTTTCTCATCGATATACTTCCTTGGTGTTGCGTCAGTCTTGTCAAGGAGCAGCTGTTTCGATACAGTCCTTTCATTAAGCGGAACAGCCGCCGTAGATCTGAAAACAAAATGAGTAAAAAAAGTTGACATTCGACATAAATGATTTCCTTATTTTTATTATTAAGCAAAATCATTATTCACGTTTCGTATTTTGTGTAAATAAATAAGAATTGTTTTGAAAATCTTTCTGTGTTCTTCGTAGCTCAGATTTGCCAAACGAAAGTTTCGAAAATTAAAGAAATTTTATTTTGTTGAACACTTCTTTTCAATACAATTTCTTTTATTTCGATTTTTTTTAAATAAGGTTAAACATTTTCCAGATGAACATCGTCAACTACAATTATTTGTTTGCATTGTCGAATTTTCTTTGAGGAATTTAGGGTACGAAAGAAACTTCTCGTAAGATTTTAATGATGTAAAATAAATAGGTTGATCGAAGATAATTTGGAAAGTTTACTTCTTACCAGCCCTTCAAAGAGATATTGCCCTTTAGCTCATTTTTGTATTACCCAATTTCTCCTTCCCACTTTATAATAATTTTTAATTTTGTTTGACTTATGCAACGATTGTGAAAAATTATTTTAAGAAATCTATTGTTTTGCCCAAATTTATTTTAAGAATCATTACAATAATTACAATATTGAATTATTCAATTGATTTTCACGATAATTATAACCATTATAGCATTGTATTATGCTACTTTTTAAAAATTGTTATAAAAATTATAATTTTAAATAAAACAAATTTCAATTCATTTCCAAAAATATTTGTTGATAATGATTATTATTATTAATGAAAATATAACAATCATTCATTACAATTTATTTATTTATAATTAATTAATTCCAATTAATAATAATAAATTGTTCGACAATATCAATTATTTTAATCAGAGTATTAAATGACGCAATTATTTTTGAAAATAATAATTATAATCATGATCCCGAATTACCAGAGAAAGACGGTGAAAAAGGATGTACGGAACCAGGAGGAAATGGGGGATATAAAAAGGAGAAATGTGAAGCGGAAGTCAGTTGAACCGCTAAGGGAAACCAATCAATCAGTACGTACATGCAATCAAGCCGATGCTAGTGGTTGGGCGGCCGGAGTAGGCCTCGCGCGATCAGTGAAATTAAGCAGCGTCAGGATAGACTGATACTTGGATTCATGACCGCTTAGCCGTGCTCCGGCTGGATCATCGATCAGTGAGCCGGGGAGGCCAATTTTTCTGAGGCCTTGGTGCACATACTTTTACAAATAGTCTGTACACCAAGAAATCAGAAGAATCCATGGCCATTTATACTGGTACGGGGTTTTCAGTTTTCTCGTGCCCTTGGCAAATGCGGTATAATGTAACGTAAGTCGGCTGTGGCCGCAATGGGGGTGAGGTTCTTGTAGGGTATAGATCAGGGATATACATATTGTGGAACGGGGAAGGAAGATGGCGGAACAGATAAGGAGTGTGGAGGAAATTTAAATAGGGACAGAAAAAAGGGGACAGGTAAAAGCGTTAACAGCGTGTACCAGCCAGGAAGAAATAAGTAAACAAATATACGTACATCATCCCGAATTATCTACCTATGTTTTGATCTATTTTCCATAACAATAAATTTATTGAAAAATCCTTTTCTACCTTTATCAAAATGTGCTCCAAACAGCGAGCTAAATATGAGCTGGAGTAGGGGCTTTATGAATACTTTAAAAAACCCACCAATAGCCAGATATATGTCCAGCCACCCCCCCCCCCCCAACCGGTTTCTTCTCAATCCCTTCTTCATTATCGTTGTTTGTATAAAGATTTGCCAACCAAGGGCACACGCTATTAGAAGATGCACTCGGTTTGCACTTGTGCGACAAATAATGCGTGTGTTTCGCGGGACGAGCGTACACGCGCAAACGTACGTTACGAGTCATATGTATTCGGTTCCGCACATATATGCACTCTCTCTTTCTTTGCGTACAGTAATACTCATCGTCGTGTCGCGGGATTACGGTGCGTACGCATTAACACGGAGTTTGTTGAACCCCTCATTCTCGTCCGTTCCCTCCCAATGCAAATATGTTCATGCAGTGACCTTAAGGCGGGATCCTGCTATGGAAGGCTCAAAACAGGGATTTTTTTAAATTGCTTAAATCTATTTCTTATGTATCTAAGAATGTATAGACAAAAGTTATATAGGATAATTCGAAATATTCTCAAAGATACATATATGGCTGCAGGAATGTTCAACGAAGGATATTTTGCAGTTTTAAATACTATGCAGCTGCTCGATTTGAATATTGGTTAAATTTGAAAGATGTTTGCGGATAACGTCGACGTATAACGGATCGGGAGGGGAAATCGGCGTACGTCTTTTTCCAGCAAGAAAGGTTGCATGACCCGTAGACTCGAGCAACTTCATCAGAACTAGTTGTTTAAGGAAGAAGAAAGTTTATTTTATAGCGCAGGAATAGCTGATTAGCGTATTATATCCGTAAATAGTCAAAAATTAACTTGTTTTTACCGAACACTTTAAAGCCCGTTGTCTCGAGTTTTTGTTTTTACGATTTTTCTGAACTGGTATTCTGGTAAAGATTGTATTGGTAACTGGTAAAGATTGTAAAAACTAGACGACCAATCAAAACAAATCAAGACTTGTTAACTTCAGTATTGTTTTCTTTATTATTTAAACTAAAATCATTCGGGAAAAAATAATTCTTAACCATTTTTAGTAGGTTAAAATGATTTTCTTTCTACAAAAAGCACATTTTTTTTCAAACCTGGAGAAACAATCAAATTGAATAAGATTTTTTAGTTATTCTTAGCTCATGTAGAAGAAAAATACACTAGCGGAAAAAATTACGAGATGCAAAAAAAAAATGCCAAAGTTTAGCGGTTTTTCAAAAGGCTGTATCTTCGTCAAAAATTGTCATATTGTACTAAAAAAAGCAATTTAAAGCTTGAAGACTCCACTTTCGAGATTTAATTATCGAAAATGTTCAAAGCTACGTATATCGCTCAATTCTGAAGAATACAGGGATTAAAAAATTTTCAAAATTTTGTTTGTTTTTCTTTCTGGTCCGCGGATTTGGATTTTTTTCAACGAATTTATTGAAAGAATCGAATGCATTGTTCATTCAGCTTTATTTTCTATTTTTTTTTGTACATCTCAATACGTCCATTTTAGCTGAGATATTGAACTTTGAATGAAAAAGGATCTCAGCAACCAATGGTCGCACAGCAAATAAAGGGTGGGTTTCAGAAACTTTAATAAATCCTCTACAAGGGAAAACCATTCATTTTACGGAAAAAAAAATTTTTTTCATACCCTACATCATTTTGAAACATCCGAAAAAAGAGTTTTGAGGTCTTTTTCGAAAATCATCGGCTAAATTGAAATTATTGAGGATACCATCAACTTGAAGCGTGTATCCTACAGTTCAATATACTCCCAAAACGCCCATGAAGTTTTAACTAAATTCATCGAGCCTTTTTTTTTGTTTCATTCGATCAGTTTTGAAAAAATTACAGGGTCACTTTTTTGTTTTCAAAAAATTTGTTATGGAAATTTTTTGAATATTTTTTTTTATTGATCTTAGGTAACATGAAAATCAATCACCCCCGGCATTAGCGGTACCCTAAAACGTACCATGTGGAGGTTACGCAGGCGGATTTACGCTTCGTCTGTGTGTGTGTGTGTGTGTGTGTGTGTGCGTGTGCGTTTGCGTGGGCGTGTAATGCGTGCGTGTGCGCGTGAGTCATTAAATACGGTGGACCTAACGAACCGCCGGGTCTCACTTCGCCTATAGAACACACACACACACACACACGCGCGCGCATACCTAGCATGCAAAAATACACGGAGCGTAAATCCGCCTGCAACCTCCACTTGGTACGCTTTGGGTAACGCTAATGCCGGGGGTGTTTGATTTTCATGTTACCTAAGATCAATCAAGACAAAATTTAAACATTTCAAAATCGATGGATTCAGTTGAAACTTTCTGGGGTTTTCAGGAGTATATTGAACTGTAGAATGCATGCTTCAAGTTAATGGTATACTCAATAATTCCAATTTAGCCTCAGATCTTAAAACGCTTTTTTCCGGATTTTTGAAAATGATGTAGAGTATGAAAAACAAATTTTTTCCGGAAAATGGATGGTTTACCTTTGTAATGGATTTATTCAAGTTTCCGAAACCCACCCTTTATTTGCTGTCCGACCATTGATTGTTAAGATATCAATGGTCGAAGGCAAATGATTTTTTTTCATTCCAAGTTCAATATCTCAGCGAAAAATGGACGTATTGAGATGTACAAAAAACGAAATTATAGCTGAATGAACAAGGTATTCGATCGGTCGAAATAAGTTTTTCTAAGTCCGTGAACCAGAAAAAAAAACTGAAAAAATTTGGAAATTTTTGTTATCGCTGTATTCTTCAGGACTAAGCGATACACGTGGCTTTGCAAATTTTTTAATCATGAAATCTCGAAAGTAGAGACTTCAAGCTTCAAATTGCTTTTTTATTAAGTGCGATACGACCATTTTTGATGAAAATGCAGCCATTTAAAAAACCGCTGAAATGTTGCATTTCTTTTCATCCCTTAATTTGTTTCGGTAGTGTATATGAAAATTAAAATGGTATTTGGTTGTTTTACTTCAGATAAGAATTAGCTCCATCTGTCCCGCCAATTGGAAACAGCAGTTGCACGAATGTGCATAAATGTCAGTAGCATTTGAATATTTTTTTTCTAAAAGAATGTTTTTTCCTCATGCTCAGACATGTAATAAACTAATCTAAAAAGTTCGCTAGAATTGCTTTCTTTTATCCTATAAAAATTTCCCATGAAATCAATTTTTTTAGCCTTCTCAAGCAGGATCCCACCGTAAGGTTTCGCAATAATGGCGATTATGGGCAGATTTAATCAGGGAAAGACGATTAATTGGATTCAAATGAACAAGGATATATATTTTTTATATGGATGTGTACTTTTCAATTGTTGTTATATTCGACAAAATTCCTAATTTTTTGCAGAACTAAAGAAAATACATGAAATAGTTAATAGTGACCGTAAAATTAAAAACAATTATTATTTTCACACTGTTTTTAACTTTTGACAAGGCGTTTCTCTAAACGCCTACCATCTCAACCCTTAGCGGCGATACCGAAATATTGAAAAATGGCGAAGTAATGGATTTTTTCTGAGAAAAGGCATTTGTGCTGAATTTTCATACATATGAACAGTTTTTATGACTAATTTTCACACATATGGCCATCTAAAAATTGGCCGACAAAAGTGATTAGAAATGTTTAGGAACTCTTCAAGAAACATGAAACAATTGGTTGCAAGTCTTAAAACATCCATGTCTTGTACAACTAGGTTTTTCAACGTATGGTAATGAGTTACCCCGTGTGGCTATGTAGCCTGGCTGAGGGGTGTCCTCTAAGCGTTAAGCTGCACTATGGATTTTAATGAACTTTGTATCGTTTAAATGCAACGATAACGAAGTATTTCATATTTAACTTCATGATTTTTAATTTCTTTACCTTCGATTGCATCATTCTTGTTAAAATGAGTGTTCCCGAAGCTCGATGAGACATGGCGACACTCTACCTGTCTACATGATTCACGAAGTTGGCCCACCTGTATTCGGGCATGCGCCGTGTCCTTCCCTCTCCCACTACGTACCAGGCGTGGTTTCTCGAACGTTAGCGCGCGTCTTATTACGTGGCAGGCTACGAATTCTTCATTCTGTTCTTCTCCCATCTTTTATATATTACGTTTATTAACAAATAAACCAGTGATTATAAATAAACCGACTCCTGGATTTATTCTCTCCGATAGATTATGAGACTTAAAAGTGCTCGTCAAGTCGACACATGGTCGTTTTGAGATTAGAAACGAAACGACGCTTCACTTTCTTGTATGAGAATATTGTCGTTGCTGCTAAGAGAAATAAGTTCGCTAGTAATACAAACGATGGCTGAAAAAAAAAAATGGCCGAGACATTATTCGAGTTACAAAAATTACGAAAACGACGTACACTCGATGGAAGATTGAAATTCAAGATGTTCTGGAAAGTCACCGAATATGGGAAATAACCGCAGGTCTCGTCAATATACCGGCAGAAGTTCACAACGATTCCGGTAATGTCACAAATAGAAAAGATATCGAGGATTGGAAGGCTAAAAATAGTAAAGCACGTTCGATCATTCGTTCGACGTTTCATGACACAACTTTTGACCAGGTATATGACTGCGAGGTATCGGCGGACATCATGGTAAGAATAAAAACTGTTTTCAAGCCGAAGACACTGAACGTCATGTTAGACGCACTATGTGAATTCTTCGTTTGATCGTGGAAGCCAGATAGTACAGTTGGTACATTGGTAGTAGGATTAAAGGTGATCACTCGGCGAATTGAAGCCCTCGACTCAGAGGATTTTGGAAAGAATTTTAACAAAAAACTTTTGATGGCAAAAATTCTTGGATATCTACCGAAAAAGTATAATAATTTCGTTGCTAGTTGATCTCTCTTATCCGATGACTTATCACTCGAATCTTTTCGTGAAAAACTCACTAACGCGGAAAGAAACATTGTGGAACGAGAAAGTCAAGAGGACGTGTCTCATGAAATTCTTAAGGCTCACAGTCAGTTAAAACCGGTAAACAGTCAAAAGAGAATAGTGGACAAAAAGTTCCAAGATAAATGTCGTCGGTACAGTAAAAAAGGGCATTTACAACGAAACTGCTGGTCAAAGATTGGAAAATTGGAATCATTCGACGAAAAGAAAGTCCCAGAAGTTGACAAAAGGGAGTCGAGTCTGTCGGTCTCATCGGTCTCAAAGGTAAATGAAGTTGATGGAATCATTGCAGATTCCGGAGCAAGTCTACATCTAACAAAAAACGTTGAATGGTTCTCATCATTAAAAAATTTTGCTACGCCGGTGGACCTAAGCATCGCAAATAGAAAAACCATTTCGGCAACTCACGTAGGAGACATTGACATTGCAAAATCAGTTCATGGTAAAACGTGGCAAAATCAAGTTTGGAAAACCGTTTACTACGCGAAAAACATGAGTGGCAACACACTGTTTTCAATAACGTTTATGGAAACGACAAAAGAGTTCAGTTTTCACTACGGAAGAGGAAAAATGTTTCTCATGAAAGGACATGAAGCGGTCTTGGGTGGAAAAAAAAGTCGGAAGTTAATACATCCCGTACATCCGAATCAGGCCTCCATCGTTAAGTGCAAGAGCACTACCAATTGGAGTTTGGCATCAACGACTTGGACGTATAAGTGTCAAAATGATACAAGTAATGTCTAAGAATAATCTCGCGGGCGGTCTTGAAGCAATACTTACAGGACGAAATGATTGCGACTTATGCCATTACGGAAAGCAAACGTCGAATACACATCCCAACCGTGAAAAACGTAACTGTTTGCCAGGAGAACGTTTTCACTCGGACGTATGCCACATTGGCGTAACATCGTGGAATAAATGCAGGTATTTTCTAACGGTGAAGGATGAAGCATCGCGTTATCGTCACGTTTTCTTCATGAAATCAAAAGAGGAAGTAGCGAATTTGCTGAGAAGTGTCACATCCCACTGCAAATCATCGACAATTGTACCAAAAATTCTGCATTCTATATTGAACGATATGTGGAGCCTCTCACCACAACCTTCGACCCACAATCATTTATACGTAATATAAACTTCTCAGCGTCCGCGAAATCATAAAGACATCCGGTCTCTTTCTTCGTAACCCCATGTATAATACCTGATATGAGCAGTTATGATGATTATAAAATCCGAGTCACAGTCGCCCGGCCTTAAATATCGAATATCGAACTCGCAAATGCCAAGAGTCGACACAAAGGTTCCTCCACTCTCTGATGTAATCCATTCCATATGAGGAACGAACGAAGCCGATCCTCTGAATCAAAACCACGTACGTAAAATCGCACTTCTTTGCGACCAATCATACTAACCAATTCTTATCGACAGTCCCAACTGACCAATCCTTAAAGAACTACATCACCAAACTTCCATCTCCCTATAGTTCATTCTCCCACAATCATTTCCCTCCTGATTTGCTCTTTGAAAAAGACTTCCTTCCGCAAAGCAGTCTCCCAACAGCATTCGCGGCAATAAGATCGAAGTCTTCTGAGTAATCCCGTTGCATTCAGATAGTCTCCCAACAGCAACCGCGGTAATAAGATCGAAGTCTCTTAACTAATTCCGCGACAATCAGATCCAAGTCTTCCGACAGAAACCTTAGCAATCAGATCTACGTCTCCCGACATTATCCATCGAATCCAAATTATTCGTCTCATTAAATTTCAATTTTTTTATCGTTTTATACGCGAAAGCAACGCGATTATTGTACGAACTCTACGCATACCAACGCGCACTCACACATCTGTAGCTTAAAATCTCGTGGGTGTATATTCGACTCCGCTACTACCGAGCACATCAGGGCACCAGCAAACGCCCTTGTTTATACGACCGACAACCGAGCACTTGCGAGCATCATCTGATCCATAGCGAACGCACACGTACACACAACTTTCGACACAACAGACAAATTTAAGCGACATATCATTTTTGTTTATTCCGATCGGTGCATTCCAAGCTTCTTGTCAATTTCTTTATTGTAATCCGTAAATCATCAAATCCAAACAGTACCTTGTAATAAACCTCAGTTAAGTTTGTGCAAGTCTGTCGAATTATTCCTTAATAACAATTCATCGTATCAATTCCTCAATTCCAGTCCATTCACGGCACTACCCCTTTTTACCCTCGTCCCGAGCTATTGCGCTGGTCGTAGGCTCAAAAGAGGGATACCACACATATATATGCCCACGTCCTTCTCCGGACGTGACAGAAGGTCATTCATTGATGCAGAAAGAGAAACCGGAAGAAAAGCTGTCTCTTTGAGAACAGATAATGGAACAGAATGTATGAATAAACAAGTAAAATAAATTCTTGATTCAAACAATGTAATGGGATGGTCGTACGAGAAAATCGGACTCTGTGCGATACAGCTCGATCGTTGCTGTTTAACACAGACTTGACGAAAAAAGATCGACATCTATTTTGGACGGAAGTGATTGGCTTGGGCACGGATCTTTGAAATCGTGTTCTAAATCGCGGAATTACGAGCACGACACTATATTACGAGTGGTACGGAAAAAACCTGATGTTTCTCATCTTCGTGTTTTCGGGGCAAACGCGTTCGTCCGGATTCCAAAAACAATGAAACGAAAAATGGATGCCAAAGCTCGAAAAACCATTTTCGTTGATTACGATCGATTAACTGATCGAATTTATCGAGTTTTCGATTCCGTCAAGAAGGTAGTCGAACGAGTTTTCGATGTAACAACTCAAGACGTAACAACAGGAGATAACAAAGTTCCTCTGCTAACTGATGAGCAAGAAAGGTCTCCCAAAAAGTATACGATCAATTGACATGCTCAGAGACTGAGAAGAAGAAATTGCAAGACAAAACGATACGAAGGATGCAATATCGTCCAAGAAAACGGCACGAGGATGGCCGAAAGGATCTAAAAATGTCCCAAATAGAATTCGAATCGAATTCTAAGATCGAACAAATCCACTTACGTAGCAGCGATGAAAGCTTCAGTAGATCCAGTGTTGTATGAAGATGCTATATCTAGAGAAGACGCAGACGCAGAAATGATATCGCTTAAAAAGAATCAATCCTGGGAGTTGAAAGAATTACCCGAAGGTCAATTGACGATCACATGCCGATGGGTTTTTAAGTCAAAATTGAAACCAGATGGAACGATTGAACGATACAAAGCACGACTGGTCGCTCGTGGATATAATCAAACCAAAGGTTTAGATTATTTTGAGACTTTTGCTCCCGTAGTTCATTACGAGTCAGTCAGAACAGTTCTATCGATAGCTGCAGTATATGACGTGGAATGGTACAATTCAATATCAAAACGGCTTTTCTCAATCGCCCCCTCGAAGAGAGCATTAACATGAGTCAACCCGAAGGATACGAGGACGAGACTGATCGTTTTTGTCATCTGAAAAGGGGTCCCTACGGGCTCAAACAATCATCAAGAAACTGGAACAATACGTTCACGAAATTTGCAACGGAACATGGTCTGCAACAATCGGATGCGGATCCATGCATATTCACAAAAAGAGTTAGCACCGATGATAGGATGATTTTATGTCCTTACGCCGATGATGGACTTATCGCTTGTAAAAACAAGGGCGCGTTGAAGATTTTTGTTTTTGCGTTGGAACGCAAATTCGAAATCACATGTCACGAGCCATCATGCTATGTAGGTTTGGAAATTAAACGCGATCGGAAGTCGAAAGCCATCTACTTCAATCAACAAGGCTTCATATCTCGAGTACTGACACGCTTCGGGATGGATTAATGTAAAACAGCAGCATCACCGACAAACAGTTCCATCAACTTAACGGATATCAAGAAAGAAGGTAATATCATAGAAAAGAGATTTCCGTATCGAGAAGCAGTTGGTAGTTTTGAGACAGACCTAATTTTGTCTTCACCTGGCGCGGCCCGGGTCTTTGGCTGTCAGGGCTCTACTTTTTCTTTCTCCTTTGAGCGCCAACTTGTTTTCCGAAGAAACAAGTAAACCTTAATCATTTGCGCAAAACGCGGCTAGCCGGGGCTCGGTCCCGGTCAAATGACCCTTGATATTAGCGTGTGAACCCACTTGGAAATGCAAAGCCATTTGTACTCTGGAACAGCAATGTTCGGATTCCTCTTTACTCCGAGGAACCTGGCGAATCCTCGAGGTGGTGAACGAGTACAAAATGTTACACTACTGGTACACACATAATTCAACGGTAACTTAACAATTAATTCGGTGGCGTTAACGTTAGCGTGCTTGACGTGGCGGTAGACCCTGCCCCGACCCTTCACACTGTCTCGCTCGAGTTCCGGGGCAAGAGTGATTGGTCTCGAATTCAGCGGCCCTTGTGAAGCGACATATTATTATCGCACGTTTTTTTTTATTTTGTGGGCACATCGAATGGCGCGCCTATTTAAATAAATTCCGCCGATGTGGCCGAAAGCTGCTGACTTCAAGGTGAATTAACGTGCACTGTCACAGTTTAAACTACGTTGCACTCATATCAAGGCCAGACATATCATATGCGGTGAATACACTTGCGCGTTTTTCGAATAATCCATCTCATCTGCATTGGAGAGCCGCCAAGCACGTAATGAAGTATCTCAAAGGGACAATAGGTCTCTCGGTTTGCTACAAAAACAAGAAGGATGATAGATTGGTGGGTTTCTGCGATGCTGATTATGCTGGTGACTTAGAGGCAAGGAAGTCAACGTCAGGGTACATCTTCGTTTTACACGGCGGACCTATAGCATGGTCGTCGACTCTACAGCGAGTTACAACACTCTCATCATCGGAAGCCGAATATATGTCTATCTCAGATTCTCTAAAGAATCTCCTCTGGTTGCGTCTACTCCTGAAATCTTTTGGTCTGAAGCAAACAGAAGAAACTGAATTGAAAGTTGACAATCAAGCCGCGATAGCGATATCAAAGAATCCGGAGTTTCATAAGCGGACCAAACACATTGGAGTTCGTTATCATCGCATCAGATAAGAACAACAACAAGAAAACGTTAATGTAACGTACGTTCCCTCACGACATCAAGTCGCGGATTTACTAACAAAAGGATTAACCTCAACAAAAAAGTTGGTTATCTGAAGATGCTAAATATGGCGTCATGAACAAGGGGAGGTGTTGAAATCCGTGTTCCCGACGCTCTATGATAGATGGCGGCAATCTACCTGTCTATGTGGCGGCTTCGCAATCCCGCGCATCTACATTACCGATGGGACAACTAGTCCAAGGCAATGTATAGCAGCGCCAGCGGAAGCAGACGCTAACGCCACGGCGCTCGGACGTTTAGGGAGAGAGTCTCCCAACGTTGACGCTACACATGTAGAAAGTCAGTAGTCCCAAAGATCTCATCCGAGCAACACGGATCTAACACGTTCAAAACGCATATATATTGAAATAAAGAAATATCGTTCTATATCGAAACCCTTCTGTTCTATCGTTTCTGGTGATTTACAACAACCCAAAATCCCATAATTGGTGACCCCGACGTGACCGGTGAGTGCGGAAAACGTGCTGGGTACGCGACGCGCAGTGAAAGACAAAGACATTTTCGAAGCTACGCGCTCGAGATGAAGACGCGCTCGAGACAAAGGGACGAAGTGACGCGATTGCAAGCGACAATCCGGTAGCTCGGGGAAAGTGATAAATGGTCGTTAGATCAAACATTTATCACAATACCCCAAGGGTAATTAGGCCAAAATAGAAAAATAAATAGATATAATATAAAAAAAAAAGATAGAAAATATATAGCGCGCGTAAACATAGTGAAGGTCAAAAGTCCACGTGGCCAAACATGTCCAAGGGAAGAAGCCTGCCGGACACAAAAACTTCAATTGAAGCAAAGGTAGTCTCACTACGCTGTCGCACATGGTCCACCACGCGTAGTGAGACAGCGGAAGTCGTGATCAGTGGATAAGGTAGTGCGGAACGGGCCGCCCAGTTAACAGTCCAAATAATGAAAAGTGACGGATTTGGCCCAAACACGGCATACCTAAGTTATGTGCCGTGCGAAGGGCACACAAAGACGCGGAAGATACAGCTGCCAGCATTTATGCCAGATAGACCGGACATCGTTTTACGTCGTGGAAATCGAATTCCAAGGCGCTCGAGTCCTCGACGATCAGGCTAAATACAGCGCGGTCTTGAAGGTGTTGGACACAAAGACACTGGCCCAGGTGACGGATATCCTGTCGAGCGCGCCATCACCCGACAGATATGAACAACTTAAGCAGGCACTAATCCACCGACTGTCTCAGTCCAAAGAGAAAAAGATTCACACAGTGATAAATGGACTCGAGCTGGCAGAAGAAAAGCCGTTACAGTTGTTTAGAGAGATGCGAGATCTGGCAAATGAGGGCGTATCAGACGAAGTTCCTACCCCATGCGGCTGAACAGGATGCCCGCGCAGCTGAGACCACTGCTCGTCCAGTCCAACAAGCTCGACCTCAACGGCCTTGCGGAAATGGCGGATCGAATCATCGACTTGACAGACCACACGCAAGTCATGGCGGTCAGCTCACACTGTCCAAGTGCCAGCGCTTCGTGGGCCTCGTGCGAGGAGCTGACGGCCGATGTCAAGGAGCTATGGCTGATGTTCAGCGAGCTGCTGAAGTCATCGCAATGGAGAAACGGTAACGATAACTACCGCAGAGGATCCCGTTGTCGGTCCAGAAGCCGATCAGCCACGCCGCACCAGAATGGGGTGTGTTTTTACCACCGCAGATTCGGCGTATAGTCGACGAAGTGTCGACCTCTGTGCAGCTGGGTAAGACCACACAATGCGGAAAACTAGAGGTGCAGTCTTCAAAAATGGCGGTGGGAGATGGCGCGGAACAGTCCGCAGGCGAAATCCGCCTATTCCTTCGCGACAGGAAAACGAATACGCGGTTCCTCATCGACACAGGGTCGATGGTGATCATCCTACCGCGCAGCGTCATCGAAGAAGAACTCAAGGAGGCAGCGCTGAAACTATATGCGGCGAACTGGACGGAGTTTCCCACCTATGGTACAAAGGTGATTACCGTAGACATGGGTCTTCGACGACGTTTCCGATGGCCGTTCACTATCACGGGGGTACAGTCATCCATCATTGGCGCTGATTTCCTCGTGCATTATGGGTTGCTACCGGACCTGAAGGATAAGAGGCTGGTCGATTCAACGATGCAGCTCTCGTGCAAGGGAACCATCGCTCAAGCGAGTGTGCACAGCGTCTCCATGTTTGGCACGGCACGGGAGTACATCGAGTTGTTGCGATCCTTTATTGAGATCCCTCAGCCAACAACTCGGGCAGCCGATGAGATTACATCGAAGACAACAGAACACTATATTGAGACCACGGGACCACCGGTATTCCAACGACCTCGTCGCCTAGTCTGTGAAAAACTAGACGCTTTGAGAGAAGAGGTCGAATACCTGCTGGAGAAAGGGTGGATACGTCCATCGAAAAGCTCATGGGCTAGTCCAACCCACCTTCAACCCAAACAGTCTGGGGAATGGCGTCTGTGCGGAGATTTCCGAGTACTGAACGGACAAACCGTTCCATACAGGTATCCGACTGCTAATTGCCACGATATATTTCAGAGACTGCACGGGAAGAAAATTTTTCACACACTCGACCTCACTCGGGCGTATTACCAAATCCCGATGGTGAAGCAGGATATCGAGAAGACGGCCATCACAACACCGATAAGAATGTTCGAGTTCCTGGTGATGCCGTTCGGTCTGCGGAATGCGTCTCAAACGTTCCAGCGATTTATGGATTCAATCTTCAGGAGGATCGATTTTGCAATCGTCTACATCGACGACATACTGGTGGCATCAAAGAGCCCAGAACAACATCGCAAACACCTGAGGATTGTTTTCAAGCGACTGAGGGAACATGGACTGAAAATCAACGCAAACAAGTGCGTCTTTGGGAACAAAGAGGTAACCTTCTTCGGCTACGTTGGGAACGAGCAAGGCTACCAACCTCCACAAGAACGGGTAAAGGCAATAGAGGGTTTCCCGAAGCCAATGACGATTGTGGAGCCCCGGCGATTCCTCGGCCTGGTCATTTATTATAGGCGATGCATCCCGGGTGCAGCCAAGCACCAGGCCCGATTAAACGACTTTCTGCAAGGCGGAAGAAAAAACGACAAGAAGAAGGTTCAATGGATACCGGGGACAGAGGCTGCTTTCGACGAGTGCAAGCGAGGAGTTGCGTCGGCAACGCTGACATGATTCTTGTCGGATGCACCACTCTCCTTGACCACGGATGCCTCGGATGTGGCCATCGGCGCTACTCTCGAACAACGAGAGGGTAGCGAGTGGAAACCGGTCGGGTTTTTCTCCAGGACACTGGACAAGACGCAGAGAAGGTACAGTACCTTCGATGGGCAACTTCTGGCGATTTACGAATGAACCCGATTCTTCCACCACATCCTCGACGATCGACACTTCGTGGTCAGGACCGACCATAAACCGCTTACGTACGCGTTCAAAGAAAAATCGGACCGAATTTCGCAGCGACAACTCCGCCAAATCGATTTCATCTCACAGTATACCACGGAGATCGTACATGTCGATGGAAACAACAACGTGGTCGCGGATGCGTTGTCGAGCATCAGCGAGGTCAACCGGATCGACATGCCGATGGGATTGTCGGCCAAGGATATCGAGGAAGCGCAGCTCGAAGACCCAAAACTCCACGAATTGCTGAGAAATGAGACGTCGTTGAGACTTCAGCGATTGGGGGTCGAGCGAGGCGCTCATATCTACTATAACATCGATTCAGGAGTTGTAAGACCATACATACCGCAGTCTTCGGAAAAAAGCGTTCGACTCCGTGCACTCACTGTCACACCCGAGTTGACGAAGCACGTGCCGGATTCTTCGCAGCAAATACGTGGCTCGGATGAGCCTTAAAATCAATTAGTTAGGTGCATGGCCGATATTCTGAGCGGTAATCGGTTACATAATGCGCCTGGTACATCGATCAGCCTCCAGAAGTGTATTGCACGATATATTATGGGGTTCAACGAAACCATTTTCTAATTCTTCAGTGCCAAATCCAAAAAAATCTCTTTTTGTCTTTTTGTTATAAATCGCTAAATAATAAGCGAAGAAATGTATGCATAACTCAAATCCAAGAAGAAAATTTTGGAAAAACTTTAGTTTTTTCGCCCCCCACGAAAAAAATTATCTCGCGTTTTGCCATCGGTTTTCAAGCATTTTCCGCTCGTATCTCAATCTCATCGTTTATACGTGCACCATTTATAAGGAAATCTATAATAATTCTCGTCACACGTTGCAAAGGTAATATAGGATTTTTTATAATGCATGCGCTTCGGAGGAATTGGGTTCTTATTTTTTAAAGCCTTCAATTCTCTTTAAAAATTGCAATTCATTGTTGCAAATAAATGTTGCCAATACGAGTGAAAATCACAATTTCGTCTTGAGGATTTAATGTATTTTCCTTAAGAGGGATGCGAGGACGTGTGCTAATGTGCTACAATGAGGACGTGTGCGTCGTTCCATGAGGGCGCGTCTTTACTTCCCAAGAACAGGTTAATACGTAAATCACGGTGCTAAGAATTTTTACCTTCTACGTAAGGAGTAAGGCCACTGTAAATTTTTTGAAAAATCGATTTTTTTTATTGGCTTAAAAAATAGTTTAAACCCTCTAGAATAAGAAAAAAAAGGTCCTGTGCAAAAAAGAATTTGT
>JAPYZI010000959.1:0-38557 GCA_030523105.1 Ophioninae sp. A BG-2022a
GCGTCTTTTCTCGACGCTGCGCTCGTAACGAATCCACACGTAAATAAACACAAACGCGCCCACGGTCAGCACTCGGCAATTGTCCTGCCACGATTCTTCTCATCGGACTGGCTCTGTTTTCCTAATCTGAATTTGTCGGATCGAGGCTCGCCAAAAGATTGATCAATCTTTTTGGTGACGAATAAGGAAAGAAGGATTAATTATTAATTATCGAACGGAACATGTGTACAAATGACATTCCAGGTGTAAAGATAAAAGGAATCCGGAAAAACAGCAAATATTGATTAGTATCCATTTGCAAAAATCATAGATCTCGAGAAGGAAAAATAATTAAAGTACTACCGAATGGATATTGAAAAATGACGAAAATTCTTGAAAATTTGAGATATAGTAGTTCTTGATAGACTAATAGTACATTAATTATTTTAATATTATTCACTAAACAAATTAGTGTTATAACCCATGAATTAAGCACAGTTGATGATGGGGAAACGTCTTCCGTCGACGTTTATTGCAAAACGAATGGAACCGAATTGCTTAAAATTATGAAAATAATCAAAATTTAAGATCAAGCAATTAATGAGGACCACAGACTAAGAACGACCCCAAAGACTCCCTCCAAAATCATCTTTCCGCAGGCAAATGGATCTTCGCGTATCTATACACCGGCTCATTTTTGTAATCGTATACATATAGATGATGTTGATAGGACTAGAGATAAAATGAGAATCATAT
The DNA here is from genome assembly GCA_030523105.1 of Ophioninae sp. A BG-2022a. Taxonomy (NCBI): domain Eukaryota; kingdom Metazoa; phylum Arthropoda; class Insecta; order Hymenoptera; family Ichneumonidae; species Ophioninae sp. A BG-2022a. The sequence continues at coordinate 736 of JAPYZI010000959.1, forward strand.
GCTCCTGATGAATTATCGCCGAGGGCAAAGTGGAAAGTTCCTTGGAAACCCATTATCCGAGGGGACGCGAGCAACCGACTAAAAACCGATAGTTTAGTCGGCTGCTCACTTATAGATCCGAAAATACGATGATATCGATAGCCTCCATGAATTACTTACCAGAGTTAATCTCCCATTTCGTCAATGAAAAAATAACGATTCCGCTAGTATTGTTCCAGTTATGAATTTATCAAAAGATAAATTCATTATGAATTTATCTTTTGATAAATTCATAACTGGATCATGGCTTCAAGTCGTAATGGCATTCTCTTAGATCATTTGGCTATACAACGTTGTTGAAGAAGCCCTCAGCTACACAGCTTAACACAACTGAATCAGAAATAAAGGAATTACAATATTGGTACTCTTCCAAGAAACCCCGATCAGACCATTATCGATGTTTTTATCGCTGCGCCATAATTTCAAGTGACTTTTAGGATTTAGGGAACGTTCGTCGATGCAGGTAATGTTGAAAACTGCTACGGTGTGGAGTGTGTTTGGTTTTGTGTCGATATAGACGTCTCGACTCTCTCTCTCTCTCTGTCTCTTTGCCTCTGTCTCTCTATCTCTTGCCAGCGATATTGAAATCAACGAGCGGAAAGCAAAAGTTAACTAGACAGCTGACCCAACAAGCTGGGACGACGTGCATCGGTGTGTACATATCCACCTATACGTATATGCGAAAATTCAAGCGAACCGTCATGACTGCGGATGTATGTAATAATGTACATATACATGTTTTTCCGTACAGTCACTCACTTATATAGGGTGTCCTGAAATTACCAGATTCGAGGAAGTGTTAAATATTAGGTTTAATTTCAACACTCCAGTAAATCTTGATTAACTAAAAGATAAACTTTTTAATTGACTCAGTGCCCTTACTTTTGTATTGATTTCGCCTTTCCCGAAAAATGAACATTCGCGTTATTAAATTTCATTGAAATAATAATTTATTAATTCATTGTCATTAATGAATCTATTTTTATTTGGATGATAAATAATCATAATCATACATTTCCCTCGATGACATTCCTTTGCAATCCTTTGTCGTATGAAAATAGACTTAAATTTATTTTTCCTGAATACTTTTTCAATAGTTATTTTCATCCAGTAAAAAATCGTAAAAAAACTTAATTCTTGTCAACCCCTATAACCCTACAATCTTTGGAACCTTCTCCGATTAAACATAAAAAAATATTACTCGAGACGATTATGATACAAAAATTGCTACAAAATCGTTTTTTTTAAAGTGCAATAATACTTACTAGACTAAAAAATAACCACTAGACTCATCTAGGATAAAATTAGAGTACCAAATTTTTTATTAGATATTTAAAAATATATATTCCCAGATACATTTTACTTAGATTTTCAAAAAAATTATTTGGATTAATGGATATCGATCGAAACCATTACATACTCTCTTAAATACAACCAGGTATATGGAGTACACCGTGTATACTTATATAAAGAAAGTTCAGTATGAACCCGTAATATCGATCCAGTGTTGGCTCTCAGCACACCAGGCTGTTTTCAGAACAGTCTTTAAAGTTCGTTTCAGCTATTTGTTGATTTTGGGGGTGGCTCGGTCCTCGTTTTAATCTTTACCTAAGCCCGCCAACATTTGTCCAAAGGCGATTTTCAAGACTTACCTGAAGTGTAAAGTCTTCGAAATCACTTATCCCTACAAATGTATACGATGAGTGTATTAGACGGTACATGCACGCTCGGTTTACGCTACGGCGGAAGAGACTCGGCACGCGTGCATACTGAACGAGCCGAAACGAGACGGAACGAAACGGAGGAGCCTTGAACGACTACACGGCAGAAAGTTTAACGGCGGGTGGATGGGATATGCGCTATTCGCTCCTGGCAACGACAGAGGGTGAGAGGGTTGCTAGAATTTTACCCTCGTATACGTACGCAGGGTACGTAATAATAGGTGCAGGCTGCGTACCCCGTTTCCTACACCTGCTCCGTATCGAACTCTCGCGATTGTTAAGATATTACTAGATGGATATTAAAAAATCACCAAACTTCCTGACAATTCAAAGAATTATCGTTCTTGATACAATAATAATACACGAATTATTTACAATTTTTCCAATAAATAATGTGGTAGTTATAGGCATTTGAATGTGACGCAGTAGTGCATGAAAAAAAAACAGCAGATATGAATGAGGCTTCATTTCAGAAAATTCCGTTTTTAGTACCCGTCTATATCATAAAGGAAAGCTATCCTCCAAATATCTCTAAGGCCAGCACTTTAGGCTTTGTGTTGATAAGTCAAGATTCGTTCTTCTGTACTTTTCTCACTCATTGACTTTTTACTTTGTCATGAAAGATGCTACCTCTAAGTCCCCAGAGTTAAACGTCAGAACTGGGAAAAAATATTAAAAAGAAAATGTACAATCGTAGTTAAAAGTAAAAATCGAAGACTATTAAATATAAAAATAACCGAAAATGTAATGGATTTTGAAGGAGTAGTCTTGCTCAATTCTTGCGATGCCAAAAAAACGTTATTTATCGAACAATCGATGCAACGTCATTTGAGTGTTCTCCACTTACCTTCTAACTCCCTCCACGAAATCGTCTCTTCCTATTACTCCTACCCAGTGTACCCTATTACTTCTACATCAGCGTTCGTATCTTGTGTTCATTACCGTTTCCTATCTCATCTTATCTTCCCAGACGTCACCGTACTATCGCGCTAGAAATGAACATGAATTTTCCAGCAAAGGCAATCATAGCCATTTGGGTAGGAAAAGGTGGACGCGGATTGGAAAAGAGAAATGAGCGAAAGGGTAAACGGGGTGGCCCTTCCGAGATGGGGTTGAAAAAAATAGCGATGGGGTGCGACAACGAAAACCAATCTCTCTCTCTCGCTCTCTCTCTGTTTCTCTCAAACCCTCGCCAGCAAAAGAAACAAGGGTTGAGGGAGAACTGTGCATAGTTTCGTTCACAATTACTACGACGAAGCGAAAAGGGTTGGTTAGGAGGAGCGAGAAGTTTCTCCGTACCGGTATCCACGAATGAAACAGGCCCCTTGGTCCTCACCCCCTCGGTTTTCACCCCCTGCGTCTCCACCCCCTTGGTTTTAACCCTCTTCCCACTCACCCCCTGCATCACCCTTCCTCTCGTCGAACCTCCTCACATACACAGACTTCGCTGCGATTCCATAACGGTATATAGAAGTCGAGGTAGAGAACCACCGCCATGTATAGCGAACGCCCATTTAATTAATAGTTGCCGAGCGTTCGTTGCTTACGGAATTTTACCCGTGATTTTCGCTCGGCGGTTAATTAGAAAATTATGTAGGTAACGCCTGCCCGCGCACCCGCTTTGCCATGTCGCCTGTGTCCTGCGCTTGCAGAGCGGAGAGACCCAGAGAGAAGGAGGGAAAGAGCCAAACTTTATCCCTTCATTACCATGGTCCTGTGGCCTCTTTTTTTACTTTGAGTATACATCCAATAATCGAATATCCTCCCCTTGAACCCTATTCTGTAATTGTAAACGTGTCAGTCGTTTTTGCCCCTTTGAAGAAAATCCTAATTGTCCGCTTCCTCTCTAAATAATTATTTTTGAACTTGAATCGATGATATTAGCGTTGGAAGATCGTATTGTTGTTTCTGTTATGAATAACGATTTAGTTATTATTCGACTATCATTATTCTTATTTTCTTATTTACCTTTCATTATTGTTATTGATTTCGCTGTCATGGTTGATGTTGTTATTCAAATATCGCAAAGCTGTCGTTGCTTTTTCAAACCGTATAAGCTTCTTATTTCAAGGCGTTAAGCCACTATAAAAATTACAACGGACCGTTCCATGCTTGAGGCTACTCAGATTAAAGAGAAGGTTCGACATATGGACCAACCCAACAGACACAAAAAAAGCTCTCTCTTTCCGGCGAACGTTTCATGGAAAAATTTATCTCTTAGGCTGAATAAACTCCAAACAGGAATAGACTGAGAAATACATTGTTATGAACATTTTGTTCTTTTTTTATCAAGGATCTTTTAACAACTAATTTTAGTTTCGTGATTCGATCAATTGTTGGATAAATATCCGTTTCATTATTGAGAAATCGCGGTTTTAAACGTTTCGACTATATCTCTCGCACTCGTGTGTCACGTGGTAATGTTCGTCACGCCCTTAAACCTAATGACTGTTCAGATCGCAATCTGCGCATACTTGAATGAACAAAAGACTCGTCCCTGTTCACTTTTTAGTAAAGACTCGCGGTGACTTCTGAATCAACCTGTATGTGTATAAACATTCGTGCGATGCCGTTTCGAAGCGAACGTGTGGGTATTAGCGAAAGGACGAGTGGGTTGGCAGATCAGGTGCCAGAGTGGGATAGGGGTAAAGAGCAAGACGGCCGTGGATTACTGAATTACGTATTCATGCGGTAAGGTGCGACCCAGACTCGGCACAACCTCTTGGCCAATGCGAAGTCGGAGCGAAGTTTACTCAACTATCTCCGTCTCGTTCTCGTCTCATCCCTTCGGATCCCTTTTGCGCCCTTGCCCTTATTCCTTTCCATGTACCTACGGTGGGTGCGGTGTCTTACTTCGTTGAGTTTGGCTTCTTGAACTGTCTCCGATCCTTATAGCTGTCTAAGATCACGTGGTCCTTTGGGCGTCGTGTTTCCTGTCGGTATACTCCCTTCCTCCCCTCACCACGCCCCCTCACGACCCTTTGCCGCAACTATTACGAATTCCAAGTAATTTTGGCAGATTGTCTGGAAACGTGGACCAGAGATCCGGGGCTACCGAATATACGCCCTTTCCACCGGAAATGGGAATGAGCTGCATACAAGGTACGTCGCAATGGGAGTTTTACATGTTAGATGTATAAATGCAGCGGCAGCCTGAAGCTTTCATTTGCATTGGGGTATTCTTACGTTTTATTTCAACCTCCCTCGATAAGACCCTTCTTATGTCTTGACGGTTCGCTCAAGAAATTACTGGATGGATATTGAAAAAATTGCCAAAATTCTTGAAAATTTGAAGCTTTACAGCTATTCATTAAATAACAATACGTTCATTGTTTTAACTTTTTTCACTAAATAATTCAGCATTTATAGTCTCGTGAAGTCCACACTGTTGCTCATGGGAAAACAACGTATGCAGACGCTAATAGTAGTGAAACTAAAATATTGTACCATCAAGATTTATTATCCCACTATTAATGAGCTTAAGTTTCAAGTATGTAGATGGGGTTATCGCGTTTGGCCGTCCACTTATAAAGTAATGAAAGATTTATTTTCAAGATTTGCATAATAAATTGATTAGAATTTATAGACGAATAAAAACTTGTCTAGATTTGAAAATCCCCGATTTTTCCATTTTGGATAAAAGTTCACCCGATGATAAATTCAGTAATACCTCGCATCAATCCGTCCATCAGAAGTCGAGTAAACGTGTACATCGTTCTGAAAAAAGAGAACACAATTTCAAGAATAACACTTTTTAAGTTATTCAATAGAAAGTCGATAGTTGATTTTTTGAAATCTTCACAGGTATTTTCAGTATCCCTTAAGCCAATATTTGCGTGAAGAACGAAAAGTAAAAAAGGAGCGTTTTATTCGTGGAAACACACTTTAAGGGCTAGCGAAATTATACAGGTCAGATCGGTTGTGAATCGTTCTGTACAGGGACGACATTGAGAGTTCTCATCCAATACTCGGAGCTAGCTAGAAGCCTAGTTCGCGCTATATGCCAAACTGGATCGAGCCTCTTCCGCGCGGTATCTCATCATCACGGTCCTCGGGTCCTTTCGCGCCCAACCCTCCACAATCCCGCATAACTGTGCATATTATTCCACTGTATATGTGGGCATGCCACGGCAGGACTCTCCTGATCCCGTAGACAAAACGCCTCGTCACATTCCGGGATCACGAGTGCGCCAATCCGAGTATCCCGGATGAAGCTTTTAGCCCAGCCGGGATATATGCACCCCGCACAAATGGACAAACAGAAGCGAACAGCTGAAGGACGTTAAGCGTACCCACAGAATCAACCGGAAATACACCCTCCGATAATTACGAGAGGATTTTGCGGGAAATCTTTTTCATTTTTTCGTCGCAGCTTACTTCTTCCGTTATTTACGGACGCGAAAATACGAGGTTTGTTTTTCAAAATATTAAGACGAATTTAGATTTTTCTTGAAAAATATTTATTTATTCATCAATATTTGTTTTGACCTGTTCAAAGTAACCCTCCTTAGATATAACACAGTCTTTACGTTCTCAGTTTTGGGAATGGAAGCAATAATAGACGTGATGGAGCTTGATATTTTTACTGGAGTCTGAGATAAAAATAAATTTCAAGACAATGCTGGACGGATATTAAAAAATCGAATTGATAAGAGTGATAAGGAAAACTTGAATTAAGAAATAAAATGAAATGCGTAAAGACCTGCAAAGGAACACTTTGTTACGCGAAAAAAAAAAAAAAAAAAAAACTAAAAACTACGCGTCGCCAAACGACTGCACAAACCCAAAAAAAAAACAAAAAAAAAAAAAAAAAAAAAAAAAAAAAAAAAAAAAAAAAAAAAACGATAAACTGCGCGTTGCGAAACGAATGCACGAACTCGTTAAATATTCATAAATGCACTTATGTGCGTGTGTGCGAGTATTTATACGAGTACGTTTACACGTAACGTTACGCAGCTTTCGTGCTAACACTAAAAACTTACAACAAGTGGAATTATTCTCGACGTACTGCAACATTTCCCGAGGAAAATCTGGACGAAATTCGAGGGATTTGGATGCCACGTCGTATTTCATTCTTAATCTCCGGATAGTGAATGTATGGCTAAAACTTTCAACGCAAAGAAGATAAGCAGGAATATTTCATTGAAAATGATAAACTATTGTTTTCATTAGTCATACATAAATATATATACACACTAATTATAATTTTTAAAAAATCCTTTATTTTTATTAATTAATTATTTAAGTAACAACCGTTTTGTCCAAAAGCTTGAATCTTTTGATTCAAATTTCTAACGCATTTCGTAATATTTATAACCTTCGCGGAATACCGTTTTCGTAAATATTAAATGCGCTAGGTCTTGGTGGATGTACTACTTTTGACGAATCAACAACGGAACATCCCCCTTCTTTCCCTGTCTTTTTTTCATTCGATCATTTTTTCTCCTCCAAAAACCACTTCTGCATTTTCCGATGGAGAAAGACACGTAAAGTGATTCAGAATTGAGTACTGTGCCAGGATACGAAATTCAATCAATCCTACTGCGCAACCACCGATCGGGTATATCATGCTTCCGGTCCCTGCAAGCTCGTGAATTAGACCGATCTTGGAGAATACACGTTGCCGGTTTGCGCTCTATCCCCCCCCCCGCCACTCGCCCTTTTATCGATCTCCCAGCACTCCCAAACACTCGATGAATACTTGAGTACTCTTCAAAAGGTTATACTACTCATAACACAACCTTGAATAAAAATAACACGTTTATGTTTGTTAAAAAAAACGGTTGTTAATTATGTATACTAATTATGTTAATAATACTATGATTATGTTTTTTCATTGCATTTTCGTATACCTTACATCTAAAAAAATGTTATTCTTTACTTTAACAAATATGACGTATTTACTATTTTCGAAGAGTTATAAAAATGTATTTCTCTTTTTTTTTACTAAAATTGTTATTTTCTTTTTTATGGAATAAAACACTTAATGATTTTTGCCTCCAATTTCCGGGTTGGAAATTTAAGGGAAACATTACTCTAGATATAATTCATAAAAAGAAGATAACTACATCCAAGGAAAAAAAAGGAAATAATAAAGAATTTAGTTGGATTGCCGGGTTATTTATGGTGCTGACTTACTACGAAGATATTTTGTACAGTTTGAGCGAAACGGTTGAACATTCTCGTGGTATATAGGTAACGCTACAAAATTTTACTGCTGGCCGTATAAACGCAGTGCGCGTGGTCCGCGCATGCAGTATACGTAGCGGCGAGCTTGCACAGAAGCGCTTCGCAAAAGGGTTAAATAGGTTGGCGATATGGCGTCCCACGTGGTTAGTGACAGCGTTCTGGGCAGCTATCCCCAAACCCGAGAATGATTAAATCAGCTGAAATTCCATTTTCCCTCGCGCGTTCTATGTACTCGTCAGGAACGCCCGCGCGTGCGTTCTATTATGTATCCATATGCATATATCTCGGACCGAAACGAAATTTTCCGAGCGACGTCTATGAGAGCTTCACCCGTCCACGTGTAGGTGACATACAGGCTGATGCACAATTATAAAATTGTTCTTCGCGATCGTATAATTTGTTAATTGCTGATCGAATCTCAAAGTATTACTGGAAAATACCGTTGGACGAAAAGTTTGACAAAAATGGAAGGGATTCTGGGGTTACTTTTAATAAGTTTTGGCAATAACATTATATACAGTTTGAATTATGAACTTATTAGAAAACAATATTATAATCTCATTTTTCCCGTCACCTCCATGGCTGTAATTTCAATAAAATGCCTCGATCAACAAAAAAACGTATCATTTTCATGATTTTCATGATTAATGTATTGGAAAAAACTATTGTTACAGTATTTTCCATAACCACCATTACTATTACAAAAAACATTATAATTAAAAAAAGATCCATCGATCACGAACAAAAAAAAAGTATTAAAACTTATACCATTTTTTATAAAGAACGTATTGAAAAGCACTATCGTAACAATATCTTCCGTGACCATTCCATGAATATCACTGTCACAAAAATCATTAACATTACAAGAAAAAACGACGAGCAGACGTCGAACGAAAGAAAAATGTATTCGAATATTCGGGTTTATCAACGCTTAGACTATTATCATCATCATTACAGCCTATTATCATAATTACGGGCTATTATCGAGTACTCACGAATGAAACTCCACACTGCGAGAGCTGATCACTCATCCGGCACCATTGAGCAACCGGCAATCAAACTGCCTCGCATAATGCTCTTTTTATCTTACAAGTATAACGGCTGATTGTGAACCTCTAGGAACCCACACACAGAGAGAGAGAGAGAGAGAGAGAGAGAAAGAGTGAGAGAAAGGGAGAGTGGGAACTTCGCGGATGCGTGATTTGAAATCCGCCGATTTTTCGGTAAATCGGTGATGGCTGTCGTTCGGGACACAGATCGGTCGGAGCCGGTCAGTCGCGATGAACAATCGCTGTAATAGCTGGGTGCATACAGATGATATATAGGGCCAATCACAATTCGGGCTCTCGGTCGATGGATTAACCCTAGTGCAATTTGACGTAATTGTCACGTCGAAACGAGTTTGTCGGTCTCTTTCTCTCTGTCGGTATGTGTTCCGCAGATCGATGGACCAAAGTGGATGGTGTAGCCGTGGTCAGCAGTGGTAGTATAGGCGACTCTTCGCACAGATATACCATCGTTCGTTGACAAACGTTCGGTATATACGTTCACGCGAGAAACTGGAGACGAACATTATGTGAGGTGTTCGCCCAGAGTGATCCGGTAGAAGGCACCGCTCACGGGCAATTAGCCAACGATTGTTTAACGCTTCGCCACTATAATTGCCAATTATTCGACAGTCGATGATAGACGTAGTATTCGTGATGGGGCGATCGATACAGATTAAAAGTAGACAACTGGCTGTTTAGAAAATCATTATGAATTCAGATGGAAAGAAGCGGATTAATTGATTGATTGATTGCATATATATATATATATATATTAGGTGTAGTAAAAATAAATCCATTACTCTCTCGAGTCAAACAATCACAAACCGAGTCAACCAAAACTGTCGTTAAAGTTTTTTTAGTGCGAAATCTCATGTTTCTAACGCCATCTATTGGGAAAATCATGGATTTCTTTTTACCACATCTAATATATCCAAGATAGAAATCTCAATGAGCCAGACTCCAATTTTAATCGATTATCAATTCTGATTCCAAGCTACCTAATACAATCTGCTTTCATTTTGGTTGCGCTCGGCGCAATTAAAATGACGATTCATCATCCATTTCGTCAAAAGAATCGGACGGTACCCGAAATTCTAACCTCTAAAGTATCTGAACTAATATTCTTATCCACGTTCCCACTTCTTGTTCGAAAAATCGATTTTTATCGATTTGGCACGATCGGAGATTAATTCCCGCGATTGTCGTTTCGCGTTTGCGTCTCGACACGCACGCGCACCCGGCTACCCGATACACGTAAATTTTGAAAACGTAAAACGCTTATCGGATCTCTGTGCTCGGTAGTACTCGCGACGGAGTTGCATCAGGGGGCGCTGGTGTGAATAGCGAGGAAGCGCACGCGCGCCCTCGTGTTATATGCGTTATTTACGTACAAGCAGGGAGACGAGCGCTCGTGCCGCGAAATGTTACCGGGGATGAAATATTGCCCCAGGTGCTCGACCGTAACCCGGAAGGCCGCCGGTTACAAGGTTTTACTTTTATCGCGCGTTAACGTCGACCGCGAGCGGGGATCGACAGAGACGGATCGCTGCTACCCATTACCGTGTATGACTGGTCTGTATGTATTCCTACGCGTTTACGTTTGAATACGCAACGCACGCATGTGGAAAAAAGATGATTTTGAAGATACGGGAGTTCGAGGACTGTCCTCGTAATAGCCAGATATTCCAGTAGTCCAGTAGTCTACATTAGGTAAATACTGATTAATTGAACAGGCTGTTTGATAATAGCGGACTGATTAAAATATTAATTATTAAATAAAAATGTCGTATGTTGAACAAATGCGTACAAAAATCATTTATTTAAAAGTTGATTCATTTAAAAAACGTTTGTTTAAGAATTCATCAAAAAGTTTATTCATAAAAGTTAATTTTTTTTTTTTAGCAAATCGACAATTCCGATCATTCGAATTATTTGAGAAAAAAACAATTATAACAAAGTAATCGCAGCGATCCGAACTTTTGAAGGGTTTTCTAGACAAATTCGAGGTATCTTAATAATGTTTTCACCTCAAACATTATTCAGATTGATTATTTCTTTCTAATTTGAACTATCGGGGAACTTTGTACGATGATTTTTCGTAGAGTTATCAGTGTTGAAAGCGAAAATGACTGTTGTCTTTCATGGCTTATTTCTTTCATAATTAATCTATCAGAAATCAACAATTTAACGAAATATCAAAGGCGGATTATGCAAACTTCAGACTACTGCTTTTAATAACTTTGATTTAGAAAAATGTGAAAAAATACCTTTTTACTCTTCGTTTCAGCTAGGTCAACATTGCGAATAGTGTACAAAGTCTAATTTTCGTTTTTCCGTCTTACAAGTTTTTCAATGAAATCCTTAAACGCTCAAATCGCTGCGAATGTTTTTTCATACTTTTTGCCGTTGAGCAGAGCCGTGAAATAAACCTTCGCTGCATCTACCGTCGTCGGCGGACGGTTTCATATACAACCACCTGAAATACAAATACAGAGAGAACAAAATATAGACAGGAATACCGTACATAAATATTCGGTTATGACGAATAACCCGCAAAGCATCAAAGTGCTTATTTAACAATTCATAGATCATCAGCCATCCAAAAAAGAAAAGAAGAAAGAAAAAAAAGGTTGGGTCCGACGCGAATTTTGCGGACGGAATAATGTGGTTTAAGCTATTCCCCTAGCTCTCGAGGTAGGTAGAAACATACCGTATGCATGTGTCCCATGGTTATATAATGGTAAGTGCCACTATTACTTTATTTTATACGAGCTATTTATAGCGGCAAAATGTGAAAGCCGCAAAACGGTAGGGTCCCAACAGCGAGATATCACGTGGAGAACAGCCCCTCTCTCAGCCCTCATTCGGCGCTTCCATCTCGCTCTCGCTTGAAATTCTCTCGTAGTCGAGGCATCGCAGCGACAGCCATCCTCCAACATGATGATGTTCGCGAGTTTACAATACCAATTATTTTATGGAATAAGGCCAAGCGATGCAACCAGTTTTATAGCCGTAGTTAAGAGTCGGTGAAGAGAAAAGGGGGGGAGGGTGAGAGAAGTTGCAATAAAATAGCGGAAGGAAAAGTTTGAAACTGGATATGACAGTCTCCGTGAGAAGCGGTGAACTCGTTGTCCTATGGTGGACGTCGCAGAGTCGCGAAGTCCATTCCCTCGAAATTTATATATATATATATATATTTAGCTTTCTGAAAAGCTGTGCAATTTTCCGACGTGCGCAAACATGCTTTCGTAAAAGTATACAGCACTCTTGAACGTAGTCAATTTGGGAAAGCGAAGTTCATTGATTTTTTTGGGTTTTGAAGTTTTGGATTATTATTCGTTGGAATGGTTCGACCTTAGGGGAAAAAAATAAAGGATTCTTTGATTCGTTGAAAAACTACAATTATTTAACAAAAAAAAAACATGAAACGTTTGATTTCAGGGAAAAAAGATCGTGGTAATAGGAGCGTTGAGAATGCGCCAGAGATCGATCATGATTGCTTGTTTATTAATAAATATTTCATTTTTAGTGAAAACTATAGGTTTTTATTAATTGGGAGTCTATTAATGTGCTCAATATTTTTTGATACGTGACGCATAAACTTTAATGATATTCGATTTCTCTTGTTACAATAATAATAAATAGTTATGAGTGCAACAATATATGAATGCTATATAATACTAATTATTAAAAATAAGTATACGGCAACAATGTTGAGAATCTTTTAATAAACGCGAGATCAGGAATGTTTAAATATTTCTTTGTGAAAATTATAACAGAAACGACGAGATTTTTTTTTACGAAAGATCAACTAGTTTCAATGTCTCGAAAATTATAACACGACCAACAATATTGAATTATCCTTAACCAAAACGAAAAACGAGCCGAAATATGTTTTCTCCAAATATTCTGTAAAAATGAATTTTCTTTTTAAAATCGTCCATTCCCGAAATCCTCGTATTAACAAAGGATCCACTGTGCATCTGTACGATTGCTTTCTTTTTGTTAAGCGCGAGACCGTACGTTCCGCATAGCCAGTAAAGTTGAACAAACGCGTCTGTACGTAGACTCACGAATCGTTGCGAAATTTACCCACCCGAATCTCGTTTATTACTTCTCACCCGAGCCAACTACGGAGCTCGATCAACCCCTGAGGGTTTTCCATTCCGCGTGAGGCGCGGAATTCCCTCTCGCAGTATGAAAACAATCAGCTGGGATAGAACGAGCAGCTCGAGGTTCCGATGGTGCATACCTTCCTGAACGCGTACCAATGAAACGCGAGAAAGGTAAAGGGACATAAAAAGAGAAAGAGTGGAAGATCCAGAGAGAGAGAGAGAGAGAGAGAGAGAGAGAGAGAAAGAGAGGGGAAGAGCTCGATCATTCGCGCACGAAAATTGAACAAAAAACCTCTGAGGTATACTCCGCAGTTTGGTTAATGGCCCACGGGAAATTCGTCAAGTTTCCGTATAAAAGTGATATACCTGTGTATATTATTAATAAGGGATGGACGCGCGTTGCGTTGAGCTATACTCCCAGCAATAAAGCTGAATACACCACGATTGATCACCTCGGCGAACCATTTTTTATTCAACTTTTTACCCGTGTAATCAATTTGATAAAAATTAATTATTTATTATCAGTTCGTAAAATTCGCGCAATCAACTTTAGCCGTTTAGGTAAGTGGCCAGCTCAATTTAAAAAAATAATCATTATTGATTAACGATCAACCGTAATGAATTATAAACATTTATTATTCATTGCTAATAAAATATAATGAGTTAAAGACATTTAATTATTAATCAGCAATGAAGAACAGTCCATTAAAAAAATGTACTGTTTATGATCTATTAAATCCGATTAATTGAATACCTCAATTATTGATTATCAGTTGCATGTAACGCATTTAAAAAAAAAAATCAGATTAACATAAACAATTTAAAAAATACCGAGGCGTGATTTTCCAAGCTGGAAAAATCGTAATGTAAAAGTTCGTAAAGTTTAACGAAGGAACATTATTTTCTGATTTTCTCTATCATCTTAAGATAATATCTGCATAATATAATCTACAGATAATATTTTCAAATGATAGAGATTAATAAATGCCCTAAAAAACATTTGGATTATTTTTCGTAGTTCTTCTTACCCATATAGAAATTCACCGTTGTTGTAAAATCGACAGCACTCTTAGCACGTTCTGTTCGTTCCTTTTATTTTCATCTTCGACCCTTTGATTTTCTTGTTCCTTTGATGCTTTAACTGAAAAAGTCTCCAACCCAGTTATTAAATCCTCTCTGTTTAAATCTTTGCCTCCACCTCGTTCTCTTTCTCCGTTTTGTCCTTCGTCAAATCTCATTTTTCCCTGCCACCCTTCTTCGTCCGATTTTATTCCTATGCGCATCAATCTCGTTTCCCTATTCCATTTCATACGCGAACGAAAGATTAAAGATAAATCCCTCTCTGCCACTTTTTCGAAGCTCCCAAGGTCTGTGTTCCACTCTCTAACGCTACCCAAAAATAAAAACATAATCCCAGCCCCGTGCATAACCGCTTCGCTCGAATAAACATTCCAAGCTGGGAAAAACAAAAGCTCGATAATAAACATAAATATCTGCGAGTCAAGGATTTGTCAACGACGATTCGCCGAATTTTTTCCAGGCCAAGCCGAGATGTTGATCTCGTCATAAGGAAGATTCCAGGGAATATCGACAGAATAAAATGAGAAATGGAAAACTCCTCATTATCAGTAATAAAGAATCACGAACAACGAAATTACGTTGCGTTTATATTTCATATATATATATATATAGCGGTTGGTCGAGAGAAAGCTTCTATAACTATTGATTTGCCGGCACAACAACAACTTAGGAACAAAATATGAAGGGGTTGTCAAGTACTGCTGTACTGATGCCACCATTATCCGAAATGGAAATCCTCCGAAAGCTTCCCTGCCACTTCTTCATCATAAACAAAGAAAAACGTCAGTGGATTAATTTGAGTCAACGCGCAATGACCTTTCTTATCCTTGCATCGACCTTAAACCCTAAACAGATAATAAAACAACAATCAGCACGAGGCTGGTCCTGAATATTATACTTCCGGAATTAAAAAATAATGTGTATGAAATAACGTACATTAAACACAGCTGTCGAACGAGTAATGTAAATAATACAAAAAAAAAATAATGAAAATGATTAACCAATAATATTAAAAAACATATTATAATAATAATAAAAATACTAATAATAAAAAATCAAATAATATACAGTGCTAAAATAAATAATCTTGACAAATAATTTTAAAAAGTTTTTTATAAAAGTAATTTTTAAAGTACGCAATAAATTATTCGATACAATTTATCGGTGCTGGGAGCACTCTTCGACTCTCGTTACGTATCGTGCGAAATTTCTATTTCACCCCCAACCCGTCCAGTACGCACGCGCGCATAAATCGCCCTAATTGAAAATATTTCGATTACGCACCGTCATATCCCCGAATCTCGTCCCAAGAAGAGTAACCACCGTTTTCCGTGCGCCGTAAAAACCTGCTGTCTGGAATATCCACGCTAAAGATGCTAGGTAATAAAGACCGGCGTAGAAGAATAAGGCTGTGAGGGCTGAAGGGTGCGCGTCGGAAATAATGGAAGAGGCACGCGCAAAAACTCGCGAAGATGTGAGCGTGCAGGGAGGAGCGAGGGAAACAGGCAGACAGACAGACAGATAGAGAGGGGCCGGGATGAATAAATGAACGAATGAAAATTTATTTATGCCCTAGCACGCTGCGGGCCAAATTATATACGCGTACAGAAAAAACTTGCGAAAATATTGATTTCAAGGCTCAAATACAAATACAATTAATTGTACTTGAAAATGATATTTAAGAATTATAAAATATAAGATTGGAGAATAAGTTCGTAGCATTTTTATATATTCGTTCACTTCACAACGATTTTTTTGCAGATTGACAAAGTGTGTAATATTCATTCAATAGACCTCTTCCTGCTCTACAGAACTATGTCTTTTTGAGTCATTTAATTTGCCATTACTTTTGAAGCTTAGAAATGAAATATTCATGCGGTAAAAAGCAACATTTTCGTCTCCTGCTTCCCGCATTTTTTATAACATTTTCGACGTTGCAAATGTCCCGGGCTGCTTCATCAGCTCTTTTGCCTCGCTGAAAAGCGAAGAAGAGCAGGTGTCGAAAATATCGCTTTTAATATTCCATTTCTAAGCCTCAGCAGTAAAAAAAAAAAAAATTAAAGACTCAAAAAGACGTTTAGCACAATTCTGTAAAGCAGAAAGAGCTCTGTCGAATGAATACTAACAACAACCGTCAAACAGCAAAAAAATCGTTGTAAAACAAAAGAAAATATAAAAACGCTACGAACTTATTCCCCAACCGAATAGATTAAAAAATCTAGAGTTGTTTAATATTAACAAGGGAACTAACAAAATAAGATAACGACGTTAGTAAAGAACTGCAGGACCCAGAGAGAGAGAGAGAGAGAGAGAGAGCGAGACAAAGAGGAAGTATGAGACGGCCGGGGAGGGGGGAGAGACGAAGGAGATGAATTCGCGATCGCGCCAAGGGATGAGACGCGCTCCGTGAAGCCAGAGGGTTGGAATTACAGTGGTGGGTCGTTAGCGTTAATGAATAAGTAAGGTTAATTTGCGAATGGGTTTCACAGTCCTCTCAGCGTTAGCCTGGTGAGCCTGGCTCACGCCCGTAAGGCATCCATTTCATTATCGAGACTCGAACCTTCGAACCGTTGACCTCCTTCATGCGCTGCGCGTACCCATTTGCGCGTGTGTGCCTTTATGAGTTGTATCGTGCGTGCGATGGATCGTGGGGGTGTGGGTTAGCGTCGGCGCGTTGCATAAAGTCTATTCTTCCCTTGCGCGCAGAGACGTCCCGCTTATATACAGGGTGTACCATCTACGGGCACGACTCGAACA
This sequence comes from Ophioninae sp. A BG-2022a, assembly GCA_030523105.1. Taxonomy (NCBI): domain Eukaryota; kingdom Metazoa; phylum Arthropoda; class Insecta; order Hymenoptera; family Ichneumonidae; species Ophioninae sp. A BG-2022a. Next base: position 17,686 of record JAPYZI010000959.1, read on the forward strand.
GAAAGTGGAAGACCGATTTTTCTGAGGCCTTGATCGTTACGAAAATCAATTCGAGTAAAACGAGGTCAGAGTTTGAAGGTACCTACATCATCGACCGATTCACCAGACGTATCTCTGAACGCTCGTAACTCCCCCAATTTTCGATGGACCGAATGAAAATGTTCATGAAACATTTTTAAAATATTTCAATATTTTTTTATTGATTGAAAAATTGAAATATTGAAATATCTTTAAAATATTGATATATTTAAACATTTAAATATTTTTGTATTATGAAAACGAAAAAAAAAACTCGATTTTTCAAAAGTTACAACGAAGGGTAACCCCTTAATGCTCTCTCCACCCTTCTCTCGATGTTTATAACGGAACCCGAGGACGCGATCGAAGTCGTCGTCGTCGAGGCCGCCTTCCTCTTTCGCTAGCTAAGTCACGGCCCTTTTCGTATGCGCGCTGCGCGGAGCTCAACTAACGAGAGAATTGTCACACGCTCGTTTGTCATAAAATACGCAGCATCCGAAAGTGAGCTTCAGTGGGAAATCTTGAAGGATGGATCTGTTTATTGTTTTTTTTTTCTCGTGACGAGCACGTGTCGGATAAAAATTTAAGGGGTTCAACGACTCGAAACATTATTAATCTAAAAATACAACATTATCCGTGTTACAAAGCTAACACCATCAATAAACAAATAAACATTATCGACCGAACAAAAGTAAAATGTTAAATATAACAAAAGTGATTACATTACAAAACTACGCGCAACAATCGCGCCTCTCATTCGCTGACAAATACCTGACGTGAAGAAAGGTATTCGACATCCAAGCGAGGCAACATTTTCGAGCTTCGATCCGATATGAATTCGTGCTATTCCACGTTCGCCCCCCTCGAAATATCGATGAGGATCCATTACCAGAAATTTCGAAGGGTACATCACGAAAAAGCGTCTCCGAAGGGTGTTTGTTGTTTCTTCGTGTATCCACATATTCGGTGTCAAGGAGGCGAATAAGAAGGCGTAGGCGTTCCCATATACGCCTCGTATAATCGGGCTTTAGCTATTCACTTCGTTTTACCTCCATTTTTTTTTTCTTTGTTTTCTCGCTCCCTTCGTTTTCTCCACCTCGGAGGAATATAGAGCAGCGTGGTAAAAGCGTCGAGAAGCTGGAAGAAAAATCGTTCCTTCGCCACGTCGCGTTCCAATTCACATCCTTAAAACTCGCCGCGTTCCATACGAGCCAAGAGGGTGGCTTTACCAACCCCTCATATACAGCCAGCGTCGAGACAGATGTATGCGCATATATATGCATACACGTATACCGGGTATCCTTCACTCGCGTTTAGCTAGCGAGGCCCAACCACCATAAATATGTATGCGACCGCTCGAAGAAGGGTGTACAGGGCGGGGAGGTGAACGGCTATAAAAACTATCGCGAAGATGTGTACACAATGCGCAACCGAAAAAGACGAGGAGGCAAGCCAGGACGAAGATTAAGTGGGAGCAAACACTGGTCGCGACTCGCTTTACGACGACTAATTACACCCTTGCTCGGAGACCTTGCACTAGACGCAATAACTGACTGTGACATTTGTTCAGAAAAAAACACGATGCATGTCCAGAGGTTACGGATATATAGATATTCGTACAAAGTCGCTTGAAAAGTCACCTCCAGAAGGAAAATCATTCTCGTGTCAGCTTTATGATCTTTTTGTTCGTTTTATCATGAAATAGCGATTTTTTTAAATATTTATCTCCTGTTTTCTTGTACCGTATATTTGTTTACGTATTCTGTATGCACTTGCGTATCGATACTTGGTGTATAGAGATTTTTTTACTTGGTACGTCATTGTTATAATTTGTCACGTAATTGCAACTCGGTACGTAGTAGTTGTACTTGGTAACGTAATTATTGCACACTTTTTTTCCCTCACAATCTCGTATGGATCGTCCAATATGCTTGAGGATAATTATTTTCCATCATGATGGCTAATGCAAAACAAATTTTCCGAGGTGCCCTGTATTGGGAATTTAAAAAACTTCAATCGCATGAGCTTGAAATGTATTTTGCGTTTTTTTCGCAATGCTTTATTTTTTCTGACGTACATTTTTCAAGGCAAAAATCCGCCTTATTTTTTTTCGAAGAAGGCTTGAAAAACCATTTACAATCATATTTTTTTCAGACCCAAAAACTTCGCGCAAGGTCCTCAAAAAAAGCATGGACTATAATTGTCACCCTGTAGGTATAGGGGTGGTAGGGTTTTAATGTATTTCCGTCGTTTATAAATATTTACCAATAAAAAAAATTATCAAAGGTACTTGAAACGATACCCTTTGTTATATCAAAAAAAAAGTTTAAAAACTTGCACTCACTTTCCAAAAAAAAATGTATGACAATTTGTTTTTAAGAGGGAAGGACTTCTTTTTTTTAAGTAAAAGAAAAACTATGAATATTGAAACGAAACAAAAATGTTTATTTAATCATTTATTCAATAATCAACGTATTAATAATAATATTGGTTCAGAAAACAATGTTTACTATTAAACATAGGTATTTATATAAAGTCGTATACATACCAATAAAAGAGAGAAAGGTGATTGAGAGGCAAGTCGGAGGATCGGTGAGAAAGGAATGTTTCAACGACAAGCGAGCTAGACAGAGTGAAGAGATGTAGGGCAAGAGAGAATAGGGGGTAATAAGAAGAAAATCGAGTTGAAAATGGGGTTAACACGGCGAAAAGACTTGGCTAACAAAACAGAGAACACTGTAAGCATCGGCCCGTTTTTCTGGCGTTTTCCGAGGCCACCAGAGGGAATGTAAGAAGGGCGAGAGAGAAAGTTTGAGTTACAGACGAGGGTTGAGGGAGTGACTAATCGACTCTCGCGAATAATATTGCTCTTCTGTATCCACCGACAAACACAAGTAGATTTACACACGTACTAGTACTTGTGTGTATAAAGCGTAATCTACTTGCCGTTTCGTCGAGTGATATTAGTTCTTACGATCAGACTCGACGAAGACAAATATATATATATATACATCCTTTAACAATTATCGTTGAAATTCAGCTACAACGATTAGCGCGTATGTGCTCGCGAGACCATCGAGAAGTTAAAACGACCTCCGACGTGGAACAAAAACATCGTTTAGGGAAAAGAAAGAACGGCAATAAAAACTCGAGCCGAAGCGAGATATTTAAATTCCAATGTCTTGAAAGTCGTCTTGAGACAAATGTGATAACCGTGTAGAAATGCGATCGATCATTGTGGACTTCGCGGATAGTCGACGCCTGACCTGGCTCGTCCAATGTACTTACCTAAAAGGACACGTTCATGGAACAGACCAGGCGTATCACTTTTTCTTTTCCTGCTTCAAGCTTCAAATAGCCAATTGTACAGAGCTCGAGATAGCCATCAAATGTAACAGGCATTTGACATCATATAATGTAGCCAAGCAAAGCTGCCTACCCACTCCCGTGTATCTTCGATAATTCATCACGAGCCCGTACTCGATCCACTCTCTAATCCAACCAAATTGACAGTTCCCACACACGTGGAATTGCACCCTTGCAAGCTTTGAGACCACCCCTAACGAGCACCATACGTACGCCCAAATTGATACATACGGATATATATGTATTTCCACGTACCCTAAAATTAAATACAATTATCCTGGCGGTTAGTCCAAAATTAATACTGTTCAATATTCTCACAAACGCTGTTGGTGATATCCTGGTGATTATTGCACCCTGCTTGGACCCGGCCCTTCCAAGCTTCTCCGTTATAGGCCCAGTAGACCATACCACCATTCGATGCCAATCATCAATCGTCCAGGAATACTCGAGCGGACGGTTCATAATTCTGTGGACATGTAAACCTATTTAATGAGGGGGTAATACGGAACGTTTGTTCCTATCAATGATAGAATCCTATGTATACAAGGACGCGAACGGTCAATGGGACCGAAATTTGCTGAAAGGATCATTGCTGGTAACGTGAGAGCGTTGGTTCTGGCGACATGTACGTCGAGGCTCAGTCGGTAAAAGTTTCTCTCTCTCTCTCTTCGTCTCTTTCAGTTTCTCTCTTTCGCTACAAACCCAAATGGCTATTTGACAGCATTGAAACTAGCGAGTACTCACGACAGTGTCATGTTGCGTACATACCGAGTGTGTCATTGAAAAGTGGACGCCAAAGAAATACCCATGGACATTAGTATGGTGTAAAAAAAAAGGGAGCATTAATGTTTGGGGGTGGAGAAAGGGGGAAGAACGAAATGTATGGGCAAAAAGGCCCACTTTTAGAGCATTGTAGCCAAGCGTCAAATGCGCTTTTTAAAACTTTCCCTTTTTGTCCAACTTTATATGAGGCAAGCTGACGACTTATCTTTTAATGGGAGATGACGAATACTAGCGAAGGTGGAATTATCTTGATACTGAAAAAAACGAATGAATTCGGTTTGAAGGATATTTTGATGAACTCTTCTGGATGCCACCAGAACTCGGAAAAAAATGAGATTTTACAAAAATCACATTTGTGAAAATTCGCCCGAACGTACCGACGTACATATTGAATTGTTGGGAAAAGTTTATAAAGATGTTTCAAATAACTCTGCTGGAAACCACCAGAACGCCGGAGGAAGATACAAAAAAAATTAAACATTTTCTTAATATTTGTTACTTTGAGAAACCTTCCAGAAGCCACCAGAATCACTATTCGTCACACGACATAAAAAAAAAAGTATTTTGCCCGGAAAAAGACAGAGTATACTTTCACGAACGAACAACTAATAGTATAGATACACCCTGTATATATAGAAAGGATAAATATATATATATTTATGGAGATAACAATATATAGGGATCGACGGAATACACCCCACGATGTTCCTCCGTGCAAACAACAATTAGGCATTTCAATAGTAATTATCGTTCAATGCGGCATCAATATGAAATCATAATCGAACTCCACGCACTGTGTGCGGGCAGCCAGGAATTAGCACCCCTCGCCCGCTCTCTTTTCTCTCATTCAGAGTTTCGTGCGATCCTCGCTAATTGATGGTAAGTTTCACACGGATGCTTATTGGTTTGCTACGTTCGTTCTCCTTCATCTTTATCGCTCCTTTTTGGTGTCGCATCTTTTGGAAGACTATCCTATGGATTTTTACGGAATGTACGAAAATGTAATGTAAATCTAATTTAAAGAAAAAAACATTTCTAATTTTTGCGTGCCCGAGTTTTTCATTCGAGTTTTTCAAAATCGAAAAAACAAATTTTAAATATTCCATATCTATAGGTGGAAAAAAATTAAAAAGTAATATAATCAATTTCAAGGACTCAAAAATAAAAAAAAGCGGGAAAAGGAAGTACTAAAAATAGTAGGAAACAATGTAAATTTAAAAAATATTTTCGTAATAAATAAAAGCTTGTAGCGCTAAAAATTAAGAAATGAAAGTTTTTTCAAAATTATATTTACATTACATCTTATATTAATAATTATCATAACATTGACAATAATGATGTCATTGTTAATATATGACTAATCTAAACTTTCTGAAATTTTCTCCGTAGTTCTTTTCCTCTCAGTTTTACATTTGCATAAATATGGCTGTTATAACTTATATTTACGTTACAGTACAATAATATGAATTCATTGCAATTTAAGCTGCGTAGGAATTATGCGGTATTGCGTTATTATATAATATTAAGTTAATATAAGCTCCATTTGGCTCCACTGTGTGTTGTACACCGAACAGAATCCCCATCGTATACTCGCCCACTCATCGCAACGTCACACGCGTGAACACCAATCTTCATACAATTCTCGAAGCTACGATTTACTTATAATTTCGCAAATTGGACGCCGCTACCATCGCTCTCCTCTGAGTACTGGTCACTCACCATGAATATCGCTCGAAATTCCCTTCACTCCGAGTCAATATGTATTTACTGCAATGTGCGTTTCGGTTTTACGGTAATATCGCGGCTATATTTGCGAAAGTGCGCAACGCGATGTTCAAGAGCTCCTAGAGTTAACTTCCGGTTATAAAAACTTTGCCAGTTTTCATTTTCGAGCACGAGAGATATTTACTGTGCGAAAATAGGAGAACGGTTGGAAAGGGAAGGCAGATACAAAATAATCATTCCATTCGTGGAATGATTGAAAAACGTCCCTTTGGGATCTGTGCAACAGATCATAAAACAAACTCCCCTCCTTCCCGCTCCACTTTCTGACTCGACGTTACATTTCGCCTTTCTCGAGTCACTGATATTACTGTGGTCAGCCACGAAACACGAATATCATATTTTCATTCGAAAATCTAGAATCAAAATAACGATTCGTTTAACATATCGCAAATTTTGTCGTGTCGCAAAAAAAAAAAAAAAAAAAAACTGGTCTGGTACGATAGAATAAATGAATTCGATGATTGGGATTTTCATCAAGCGTGAATTTAGTATTTACCAGGTTTTTTTATTTCGTCACTAAAAGGATTTATATCACGATTCAATTTCCTTTGTGTTTGATCGGATTTTTTTTATTCGTAGGACCATTGATTTCCGATGGTTTTTTTTTTTAAATCAGAGTTATGACGGTTATTGTAATTAATACCTCACTCTGGGATGGAAATATTCACGACGAGAAATCTGATCTTCAGGTTATTTCATATTTTTTTAATACCTGCAATAATCATTCATATCTTGCAAAGACATTTGGTGGAAATTTGAAAATTTGGTACGCTATTTTATTAACCTACATAGAAAATAATGTACACGATTTTTCGATTGTCTTACTATTTTTCGATTGTCTTTTTTTGATACAATGATATTTAGGGATTTTTTGGAGCCATTGAATTTCCTTTAACCTTAGAATTGACTAGTGAAGTGGTTGAAAAACATCACCGAACTTTTTTTCTCAACCTTACACGCTAAATCGTTACACAGTATTTCTAGTATACTTGTACGGCGTATACGTCATATCTTTATACAATACTGTTGTCAATTTTTAATTATAACAATGACCTAATTTTTTTGAAGTATTGTCATAAAACATTAAATTGTAATTATTTAGTAATCATTATTTTTATTGAGTAGTAATATTATATCGAAATATTAATATAAATCAATAAAATTTACAAATATTAATAAATGTCATGATTATTTAGTAATAACATTTTCAGTTAACTCATTGGATACGTGGAGAATAAGTAATTTAATTTCTTTTTGTATATATAAGTAATTTATAAAGTATCATCGTTGAAATATTTTTTATTACATAGCATTTTTGTTGTTTACGTCTTTTTACATTTTTTAAAAGGGTTTTCACACTATACGCTTCAGGTTCACCAAAAAAGTACCGAGTTTCAAAAAAACCGTATCGAAGCGTCCTTGGAATTCAGTATATTCCCACCAACGACAATCCACATTTCCAGCTTCGTCATTCCCCATCCGAATGACAAAAAAATAAGTTTGCCAACCCGATACGCCGATAAGACGGAGACGCACCATCGATTGGATCTTTAATTACGTATAAATGCTATCGTAGCTGAAGAAGCAAAAAAAAAATACGCTCGAAGCAATATCCCCCAACGTTCCTCAACCCCATACCCTTTTTACCAGGGATGATGAAGTTTGATGAGAATGAAATCGAGAGGTTTTTACAGTTTGCGAGACTGAGAGGTCACCGATCCTCCCAATGGACTTTCGAAGCTTTCTCGCCGATTTTTTCAGGGCGATGAAAAATAAAAGAATCCAGGTCTCGGTATTACTGTGTCTCCATAAACTGAAAGCGTCTTCGCAACGTCCTGGAACCCTTATGATTCCAGGTGGATATATATCCATGAACGTGTTGAACTCTTCGGAAGGATCGAAGCCCTGTTGAGCTGGGGGAGCTTAGGCTCTTTTAATATAGAGAACGCGACAAGTCCTCCCTCCTCCCCTCTTTGCCAATCTTTATCTTCCTCTATCTATCCCTTTCCCTCTCGCTCTCTGACTATTTCTGCCATATTTCCTGACCGTTATAACCAGAGGAAAAAAATCTATACTCCGTCAATAATATCCCTCGAGGCCGAGCTCTTTCTCATCTCTGCGGTGACTAAGAAACCCTCTACGATCGTGTCAGGATTATCTCTCATACTCCACTTCCGGGCATACTTGTGGCTATACCTATCTACACGGATATTCGCTCGACTGGTGAGCATATGAAGGCATGATATATACACGATGCGTACCACAGAATGGCTCCTGATGCTCTCTTACGGCCCCGTTTCGATCGATCATTTTTTATGAGAAAAATGCTGTCGGTTATAATACCGGCGTTCACCGGCGACAAATCCTGCGGCCTTTCATTCTTCGCACTCTCTTGCCCCACTATCTCTATCTTTTTTTTTCATTCCCCAACCAAACCGATATTTCCCTTTTTCAATTTTCGCCTGTGCTATCGAAATAGCAAACCGCCGGATTCTTTCGACCGAACCATAAAAGCTGATGAAGGAGAATACATTAAAAGTTATTTTGTAAGGTTATGGAGAATGATAAATTTTCTTGGACGAAATATTCTCCGAATGACAGTGGGTAAAGATGGGGTATGGTTTTATCGATCGATTTCTATGTTTTCTATTCAATAGCTTCTAATGGACCTTAGTAAATGTGATGGCACTGGTCTATTGTGTTTTCCATGGAGAAAGCCTGAAGTGGAGTCATATTTCATTCCAACTGGTATATAAAGGTTGAAGAAGGGCATGGCGAAACTGAGAAAAACCCACTTCGATAAACACCGGATCGTTTTGCTTCAATTATTGCTACTGGAACGTGAGAATTTACGAAATACCTAAAATCGAGAGAAATTTTGATAATAAAAGCGTCGTTTTATATCCCAAATCAAACAAAAGACCTCACGTTCAAATTCGCTACAGGCGCTGGTTTAATACGGCACTGTTGCCAGTAGAATTTCCACGACCTACATTCAGAGGCAAGCTCGCAATCTAGTAAATTCGAGCATCAGTGAAACGTGGAAAAAGATCTATGCGTTCTTTTCGTCCTGCTATATTTCGTGACCTTATTCAGGAGATCCAGAGTGTTTCGCTTGTGGTGTTTGAATTGCCCTTGTAATCGGAGAATCCAGTGAAATTAGGAATTACCGCGACAGCTCAGGCTCACGGAATCGTCACGGCCGTAAACTAACCTCCAAGTGGCCATATAACATTGTCGATCCTCCGCGAAAAGAGGAGGCTAAGCGGACCCTCCGAAAGTACGTAGCTGAAGAATCGGTTGGCTGGTCGGAGAGCGGGGTTTAACCCAGAGTTATGGGTGATCCGTGCCCGACTGGTCGTTCAACGTTGAGCCACGTAGCTCGGGCCATTCTCGTTGATTAAAAGGGCTAGCCACTACGGTGTTGTTGAAGGCGATCCCTTTCCCTACACATTATAAATCTATCATACACGCGTGGAATCTTTTTCAAGTCCATAGTTCCTGAAATTACGTGGGTCAAGTCGTTTCTAGGATTGGTGTGTCCCCAAGCGAAAAAAAAGACTTTCGAATTCTCGGGAAGGTTAACAGTCGCCAGGATCAGCTTTTCTAGATATTAGCATGCGGATCCAGTAGCCATTGAAAAGTCTGTGTGATATCTGGTAGAGGCACACAGCTCTCATGAGGCCTCTTCCAGCGAGATTGTAAGACGGCGCCTTCAGGCCTTCATCAGCTATGCTGGGAATAACGGACCTGGTAGTTGTAGGAGTATTGGTGATGGTGCGGTAACACTAGTTGAACGGTGATCTCGTCACATTCTAGGAATACCTTCAATATAACTTGCACATACCTATCCATCTCAATTCGGCATTGACACTGACGTCCTCATTGCAAGCATCGTCGTCTACACGCCAACAGTTGATGCGCTTGTCTTGCATCTCATGGTCGCTTGGTCCCGCGCAGAGACTGCTGACATTTGAGATTCGCCGATTTCAAACGCAGCGATATACAGTATACGGAAGGGCCATCAAAGGTGTGCGCCTGCTTTGAAAGGGTGAGAATGGCTTACCTTGGTTGTATGGTTCATCAGGTGTAGCTTTGTCTTGAACAGCATTAATGAGCTTGAAACAGTGCAACTCAAGGAACAGCCTTGATGACATTTGAAGCAGACGAGGTAAAAGCCTTGAATGATTTTGGAACAGGATTAAACAATCCCTTGGTGAAGGTTTGAAAAGAATCAACGCTTGGATGAACTTAGGATATAATCAACGATAATCCTTGGCTGACCTTGCACCAAAATCCTCCTGACCTTGCACCAAGATCCTTGGATATACTTGGAACAGGATCAAACCCAACCATTTGGCCTTCCTGTCTCAACTGCAGTTCGTTTACCTAATAACAACTCCGTTGTTTATGAATCTTTTCCAACAAAAAAAAAATAGTCGATCTTGCCAAAATTATGTGTCAACTGTGTGTAAGATCCCAACTTTTTCATCTTAAAATTCCGATCAGAAAAAAATGTCAAAACTCGAGCGGATATTTGGACCCTATATAGACATTCCGTCATATCCTCTGGTTCGAAAAATCCATAGATCCGTTTACGGCGTCAAGGAAAAAGTGAGGACCAGGCTCGACGACGATTCATTATCCATCTTCTACGCCAAGTGAATGAACGTAGTTGCAACGTATACGGCCATAACGCTGAGACTCTATACGGAAGCGAAGGGAAGAATCTCAGAGGAAATTGGTCCACCGGAGCCATGCGATAAGCGCCCAGACAAGCATGCTTCGCGGGTGCAGCAAAAGCCAGTAGTTGATTCCTGAAGGAAATTCTAGAATGGTGGTGTGCGGGTCCTAAAGTCAGCGCGTATTCCCATCAGCGCCAATACAGATATTTCCGTACATAGGTTTCGTATATAAACGTATACGAACGAGATTATACACACCTTTCGTGGAGTTCGGAGTTTCCAGTTAGCTCGAAGCTCTCACGCGGGACCGCACACGCGAAGGCGGTGAAGCAGCAGCAGCTGTTATGGCTGGAATCACTTTCCCACTTCGGGTTTCATGCACGGGCTTTCACCCTCCCCACCCACCTTCTTCCATCTCCACAGCTTTTCCCATGGGTGTATTTAGACCCGCTTCTACCTCTCGCCCCACCACTCTTTATCTCTTGTACTGTGTGATCGCGTATGAAGGAACGAACGGTAGAAAGAGAACCAAAGACGAGTTATTTTTGCACCACATGTCAGGAATCAAATCGAAAGCTATACACTAACGAACCATTCCCAAGTAATAGAAATCCATTACCCGTGGTCGCTTTGTGCATACCCCAGGGATGTTTCACTGCTGTCGCAAAAACGAGGTGGGAAAATTCGATTATTTCAATTTCATCGATCGATATTCACTGCTGGATACGTCAAGACGACGCACAGCCATCGTTATTGATAAGTTATCGATGATATTTTAAGTTCTGCTCAAGATTTCTTCTCCGCTGATAAACTTTAACTACCCAAGTATTCCAAATACAAGTCAAGCATTTAAAGATGCGCGTTCATGGGTTCTGGGCGATAGTCCATCAACTGTCGGATATGTATCATCAATTGCAAGAATAGCACGACCTCTGACCCGCTTATTGTAAGCTGTCATTTGTTTAAACGTGACTTTGATGGCAGCAAGGTCCTTCGCAATATTGAGCATAGAGATAACACGGAACGATCCTAGGATGTCTTGAACGTTAGCAACCCAGTTAGCTCGCACTTCCATCAGAGGTGTTGCTACACCAGCGCTTCTCTTCGCGCTATCCATTCTTGATGTTTATCGTCGTTTCTTGCCCTCAATGCCTGCCATACTGTAGACACTTGGGCTATCCGTTTCCGTATTCCTTGCTTTGTGGTGTAACGAATGGAGACTGTTCCAAAGACATTTTGGCTAGCACAAAGCTTCAAGCACCTTCGTTTCCAACGCTTCTAACGTTGCGTGCAATATCCCTGGTACAATGGTCGCAGGATATGTATCAGGGTTGTCGTATCACCCGTCGTAAAGCCAGATTACAACGAAATTTGTCGATGAAACGCTTTGTTAACCGTTATGCAGTATTCAAGTAGCGAATTGACCATTGTGTCCATTCCCGTTCACGCATACCGAAGTCAAAGCCGTGACACATGGACCATGATCCCCCACCTGATGGACCACTTTACCTCGCCATTTAATTACACGAATTTGTCGCTGCTTTTGTATCAGCGAAAAAGCTGAAGTAACCCAGGCGAAAAATGTAAACGAAAAAACGTGGCAAAGCAGAGTCAGAGAGGGAGAAGAACTGAGCGTGATGGCGGTAACGAAAAGAGTGATGGCAGCGAAGGGTGGTCGAAAAAAATAATGAAAAAGCCAGGAAATCAGAAGGGTCGGCCCGTTCCAAGGATTAACGAGTAGCGTATATTTGCCGCACTAATTCGTACAGTCAGCCCAAGTGTACGTCCCTTTGTTTTCTCTGTACGCAGCAGACGAAAAAACTAACAGTTGGATAATGGAAATTTGTGGTAACAAAACATTGAAGATTGGAGCAGCCATCCCCATTCCATTTCTCTTGAGGGAGATAGAATGTGGGATAGAAGAGTATACAATATGGGATTTCCTGAGTGACGCATGTTGTCAAGGTACCCACCAATGAAATCAGTTAGTGCGAATATTTCAATCGCGAGCATGAATTATTTTTTAACTGAAACCTCGTTTCACTGTGACGTCTGAGGGAAGGTGCACGATCGTACGATATCGTCCAGTGAAGATCACAGCCTGACATTGCCAGACGACATCACGTGATCCAATGGATGCCCGGGTTTGTGTCAAGTTGCGCGGAAACACTAGATCGTAACATCGGGATATCCTGATGTCTCCTTGAGGATTCAAGTCCAAGCCCACGTTGGCCCAAGAGGTCCTCGTCAACAGGCAACCCTCTCTGAAGACCCTCGTAACTCAACCAGGACCCCTTGGTAGACGCACTTGTGCGTTTCGTCACACCCTCGAGGACACTGAATTGAAAGCCTATTTTTGTGCCTCTCTTGTTCCTCCGGTTTGCCGGATCTAGGGCGACGAAGTTACCCAACGAGGTGCCCCAAGGGCTCCCCTGATGTTGGAGGGACGGCTAAAGGATCAACAAGAAGACTCTTCGTCGACGTGAAAATGAAACAAAGCCAAGGACCTGGCGACGCCGGCCAGCCGGCCCTATCCATGCTACATGTCGCAATAGTCAACGTTCCATACAAAGGGCATGCTCCGTTTCATCCACCCTGCACCATCAGTGTCTCTCTGTCTTTCTGATGGTCGCAACCGGAAACTGTCGAGAACGCGCGGAAGGGTGACAACAATGGCATTGTTCGACTTTAATTAAAAGAGTGCCGGCGGGAGAACCAAACGTACGTTTACCGCCATATTCCCAACTACGTATACGTATTGAGCGTTACGGGAAACACGGTGTTGATGTAAGCGCTCGATCATCGCCCTGCTCGCGAACTTTTCCTCCGGCGTTTCTAGTCGTTACAATTATACAGGCGTTATTCGACCCCCTCGCTCACCCAAATGATCGCTATATGATTTTAGAATGGAAAAACGAAATCCCATCACTGCTGTGAATGGCATACGGTAAGCGGAAAGGTTATGGAATGGGCCATTTACCTGATGTTCGTAACGTTTCTCATGTATTTTACATACCTGATGCTTCTGATATACCTGATTGAAACGAAATTTTGAAACATCACAAGGAGACAACTGTAATCTACTTTTATTTAAAATAGAGGTTAAATATACGACAAAATGGAATATGGAATGCTATGGAATATGATAGGTTATCTCATCAACTACACTTTGTTCAAAATTGAACGCAATAGAATATTTATTTAGATAAGACAGGTACGTTTTCCTAAAAGATATGCGAGAAAAAGATTCGATCTTTACCAAACGTTCATCAACTTTAGATCCTATTTTACGTAAATTCTTTGAGTTCATAGCCTAACGTCAGTTTCGGTACGACTGTCAAAAAACGACACATGGATTTGATGAACCTTCAGCAAAAATCCATTATCCCTCGTTCTGGGAAAGAAGTTCAAAGTATAAATCCATTTTTATACTTCCTTCATTACAATGTTCCCAAAAAGACAGGAATCATGGCTACCTATTCCTCGCACGAACACATCGTATATCCGCATAGAAATCGTTCGTATGAGAACGGCGTGGCGTGTAATTAACCCTTTTCCAGATCAGGGACGTAGGTCAGAGTTCACCCAAAGTCCTCGAGCCCCCAACGACCCAATATAGCCCATAGCTAACCAACTGCTATGGACAGACAGGATCAACGCTAATGTAGCGGGGAATTTCGGTTTCGTCCCAGAAATTCTACCAGTCATCGGCCCTTTCAATATCAAAATGAAATTTGCCAGTGTCAATGTTTAGTAAGTTCGAACGCGGAAATTGAAGAGCGAATGAGAACATCTGCAGGGTGGTGGGTGGATGATGGACCGTAAAGGGAGTCGTACTCACGATTACCTGCTGAGGACGACCCCTCAGTATGAGCTGCCAGTCTCGTTGGAATTATCATCTCCTCCGGATTATGAGAACCCTGAAGCACATAGCCCAAACACACTCGAATCTCCGGTCCAAAAAAAGCGGATTAACCTCCCGTATGTTTCGCAAACTTTGCTTCCACAATGTACGCAATTTGTTCGTCGAGGATCGGACGCGTGGAGAGATTTTAAGCAAAATTTCGAACACTTGTAGACACACGTAAGCCAGGTGGAGTTTCACGTCCACGTGTTGCTTACCAATTAGGTACCAGGGTTTCTCACGACCGTCCGGATTTTCGGGCAACGCGCATCCGCAACTGTGCAGACATGAACTTCCAAGCATTTTTGATAAGGTAGTCTAGGGATCCAAAATGGTCGTGCTCTTGATTATGAAAATTCTTGTAGGATTTATATTTTAGGATTAAATGGTGAATAGAATTGATAAGGGTTAAGAGTCTTAATCAAAACTTCAAATAATGATAATAATAGCAATAAAAGAATTAAAAAGTAATCATTAAAAGCTAGGTTTATAAAAAAAAATAATAAAGTGGATATTTTACAATACATTTTTATTTATTTTTGTATAATCGGATTTTTTGTAGTCTTTATGGTCCATCGAGACATTATTTCTATTACTTATAAAACTGCTCGAACAAAATACGTAAATGTCCACGGGAAAACTAGGTTTTAAAATTTGTGAGGTTATATAGATGTACTTGTCCTTAAAAGAAATATCAACACCGTCGAAGTATGAATAGATGATTGATCAATGTATCTTCCACTTTCTGCCCAATGAACCGACTCAAATTTTAGAACAGTGACCTTTCGATCCATCTGGATATTGCCGACTAGATAAAGCATTATGAAACCCTGTACTATTACCAAAATACCAATATCCCCACACCTCGGCATTAACCCTTCCATCCGTTGATTTTTATTATTTCCCAAGCCCAAAGGCACATAGCATGGATCAATATTGAAGTACGCCCGCTCATGACATATAAATCCATCTGGGATCAGTAATTCCACGTTTTCAACTTTCTCAATACCAAGGATATCGCGTCAGATGACCAAGTACAATGCATGAAGCACGTATAAACGGAAATGCCGCCAGCCCCTAAAAAGATTACAGAATCCGAAAAAAGCTGCGTCCAATTATCCATGTTTTCCTCGTAGGACAAGTCACCAGAAAAATCGAGCGAATACGGGTGATAAGCGAAACGGCTGGTAGGGTGAGTGAGTAAGGTGAAAGAGAGAAGAGAGTCGGGAGGTGGGGGAAGATGGTGGTTGGAAAGCCGAAGCTGCAACTGTCCCGTGAGGGTCGGAAGGTGAAAAGGCCACGCGCCTTACTTACATTCTACACGCTATACACGTATAGGTGGCCCTTACTTACGAGGTACACACCCTAGACTGGTTTCTCCAGCCAGTTTCATCCCCCGGATGTGGGGTGGAGCGTTAGAGGCTCCCATAATCCCTGGCGCGCTTTTGCACCCCTCTTACCTTATACCCAGTTTCGTGGACGCTAATGTTCTCCAAGGTAACGACGACGAGTGGCTCTTCCCGTCCAACGTCCTCCAAGACGACTCTTGGGTATAAACGTTCCCTTTCGTACCTTCGAAGCCAACAACAACAACAACTGACGACGACAACCGCGAATTTTGCTCCTTGGTACACTTTTACTCCACCCTGAGCCATACTCATCGTGCAACCCTCGTTCTCAGAGGGTTGCAGAATGAGTATTACGTTTGTACGAATTGCTGTACCGTTTTATCGCGACTTCGTCCTCGCAGTCTTCCATCCCTCTTTTTTTCCAACCCTCTAACTTGTTCCTCCAACGCGATCTCGGTTATTACGTACCTAGTCGCGATCCGCCGCACCCTCATGGTGCTCCCTCACCATTGGAGGACCGCGAAGGGTCCAACGGAAAGTCTGGAATGATGGGACCCTACGTACGTCGAATAGTAAAACAGTCGAAGAGTGCGGATAACGCTGGAGTGAGAAATGTCTGAAAAAGAGACGGCGACGGGACAGGGGCTTGAAGGACGGAACAAATCCTTCTGAATAATTGAGACGGCAAACCGTGCCGAACCGAAGAAGCGTTTAGCCCATCCGTCACGGACTATTTCAGCTGCCACACGTGACTCTCTCAACATCTCTATTGCAACACTGAAATTAACGAAATTATCGATGAATATCTGTGAAAAAAAGGGATTTTTTATGAAAACTGGACGGATGAAGACCGTCAAACCGGCATAATTATAGCTCAATTTTTTTCAAAGATTCCTTTTTACTACTGAATTTCGTTTGATAGTGCGGGTCGTGCGTTTATTGGATCTGTCTTTAAGAGATTGAAAAAATAACAAAAGTAGCCGGAAGGATCGTCAGTTACAAAATTATGTTGAGTTGAAAGTATGAGTTTAAAAAATTACATTTTTTGGGTGTTTCTTCAAGTGGTAGCTCAAACAGCAAATGGTGGTTCATTATTTATAAGTTCTTTGATCACATGACGTTTTTTACTTAACCAAAAGTTTCTTAGGTCTGTCCACAATTATTGATGCCTCTAGCAGCAATACGTGTCTCCATGAGCTGAACAGCAACAACCCCATGGTTAAAAAATGATTCTCGAAGATTCTCGTAATGCCATAATCGTTCAAGCGCAATTGTTCGGAAAAAACCAAACATCAATGTCAAACTTGAACATTTTTAAAAGGATATCACTGATAAGCAATAAGCATCGTGACTTTGAAAAGAACGCATTTGACCTTGGAACTACAACCCAAATTGAAACTTCGTAGCAATTTTTGTCAAAGTACGAATTGATTCTTCCCAATAGTCCGTAACCCCTAAGAACTTAACGAACTAAGACAGATGACTGCTCATTTCAACCTAAAATTGGGTTTTCCAAAAATTATTAGTCAACATTCAAAAACGATATTCCGTTGCATGGAAGCTCAGAATCTTCACAAGAGACTAAATAGCCATCATTCATCACATAGGAAAGCCCTTCAACATTCCGCACAAATATCCACCCGTCCACGGCCTTAATGGGTCATCCAACGAACTCCATTGATCTTCTATTCCCATCAGCGTTCAAATATCATTTCCCCTCATATGGACAGCTAAACATTGTACCTTAATAATTGAAACGACCGAGTCGTGCGGATGAAACGTTTAGGTGATCCCCCATCAATCATTGGATCCTACCAAAGCGACGAAAGGGAGCGTTTGATAATACGAAACACGCTGATACGATGGCATGAATATTTCATGGAAGAGAGATCCCTATATGAGAAAGATCATTCACTCAATCCCTACCAAAAATGATCTATACGTTTATAAGGATGGCCCATCCCACAATAAGTCCCTTCAAATTTTCGTACCGCTCTTGAAGCACCGCAGTGGTAATTCTTATCAGCAAAAGCTTTTACAATTAGAAAATCTCGTGCAGTAATTGAATTAGGACTTTGGTCCAGACAGCGTAGAATTTGCCTAACTTTATTAGGACTCCAATCGCGTAGCCTCACACGTGGCCCCATAACAAAGGCAATAAGCATAAAACGTCATTTCTAAAAACAATTCAGAAATGACGTCATTTCTCCTCACCTCTCCTCATTCATTGACCTATTTTGTCATATGATCGAATGATCGAGTGCGCTAATTAAAAAAGACGAGAAATTTATACCGAGATATTTATGCTGGTCCCTTTGTACTACCTATAATACCTAATCATGATCGTACTGTGGCGTTGTAGGAATTATACTGCTGTAAGGACTTGGAGGGTTTATTTGAGGATTCTCTGATTCGAGATTCTTATTTACATGAGGGACACCTCGGCAAATTTTCGTGCGCAATAAATATATCCCTCTGTCTCAATCTCCCAAGCTCACAAGGGTGTCAGAAGAGCTGAGGGCGGTTGGTATCAAAGTTGAAGCCCGTTATGTCAGACGCGTATGAAGAGCCGTTCGAGACGAAGGAGTGTGTCTTTAACCCCAAGAATTCATGACTGCCAAACGTCAGACGTTCCATTCCACCTAGTCTGGGGTGTTATTTCGCTTGCATATGTACGAATTCCCTTGGACTGCATGAAAACGTTAGCCGAAGTGCATACTCGCAGAAAATACATACCCCTATTTCGCCTCCATAAGCCGGATGAAAAGCGTAACGTTGCCCCATGCAGAAGGAAGTATAAGAGAGGTATGAAGACGTTTCACTGGTGGAGATAGTTCCTCAGGCACGAAGACTCACGTGCATCTGCTCCAGAAATGTCCAGAAGATGTTTCCGGTCTGGAAGGAAGCTTGCCCGTTGCAAGATCTTTCAAGATAGTACCGATGACTTCGTACACACGTGGCACAACTGTATATATTTGCCTAGGATTCTAGCTGTTGCCGGAGTCATATCTCGTTTTGCATAACTCCAGTACAGTGGCCAGCGATTTTTCTGCGTTTTCGCAAAATATCGATGATACGTGGACCTCCAATTTCCCTTTACGTCTGCTGTACATCATACTTTTCATGCTTGTATATTTACCTGATACGTTATCCTCTTTGTCGTCAAAGCGTTGGAGCCATCATCTCTGTACGTGGTTTCTTTGCCTAATATGCCTCGTAAATAACCTTGAATCCTGTCATATCGATTTACACCAAGAACCTTCTGGGGGTATCTTTTTGTCGACCATGTTGACTATTTTGCTGGACTCCGGTGGACGTCTGCGCGCATTCATGTACTAGCAAATTGCATATGGAACTCGCTTGGTAATAAATGGTTTTGAGTTCATGGCTCTCACGAGTGATAGGTTGGCACTGACGACAGGTCTCTAGAGTTCAACCGAAACGCCACAGGTGACATTTCCAGGACCCGTTAACTTCATCCATTTTTCTTTTCTTCCTAATGGTAAATATCGTTCGAATGAAGTGTTTACTGCATATGCTCTGCCGATTTTAACGTGCTAAAAGTGCGACCTTCCAAAGTGGCGGATTTCTCTGTCGACAAAAAGGACTGCAGAAAAGGTCCTAAAAGATGATAGTTGGTACCATGAGCTGCTAAAAGACTTGGCAAACGATCGCTACCTTTCTCTTTACCTAAAAATGGACTACTTCATGTCTAACCACGATAAGAACACATGCATACCCAAAAAGTCTAGTTTTACTAGGTTCCTATCCCATAATTACCCAATACGAACATATGCAACTCTTAAACCCTCAGTTTTACCAGGTTCGTATAATCTCGGCATACAAGGATCAGGTGACTAATGATTGGCGTTGAATAACCGATACACACATCGAATAGAAAAATTGTTCCGCCTATGTTGGGTAAGTGGCGGACTTGCGGCGAATGTGTGCCATTATCCACCAAGAGTTAATCAAGATTCGGGAGATTGGGTTGTCCCCTGTCAGCGGCAGGTTGCCTGCGCGGGTCTACTGCCATACGCTCCTTTTGTAACGAGTAATATCGCTGTATTAGGCGCTACGTATATGTATACGAGCACATTTATACGTAGGACGCCGAATCGCCCGTGTCGTTTACCACAGGCCACCCCAACGTCGTTGAAAGAAACGCTGTTGGCGTGCTGAAGAACATTACGATATTTGTGCGGTGTACGCAGCCGTAAAAGCTATTTGCCAAGGTCACAAAGGCCGGATCCACCGACAAAGCCTTGACCTTGCCATGCTAAGACGAGACTACCGATCACGAGTAAACGGTTCATCCAGAACACCGGATGAAAAGTAAAGAACCAGCGTACCCAACGCATCTGTCATTACCCACACTTGTTCGCTTTTTGGTGGCGAAAGTCTTGGTCGTTTTTATTGTTGAGTCAGCAAATGCCTATCTTAAGGGCATGACGAACACGTTGGAAACTTTTGACGCGGCACCTCGTTACGTCGTTAATGACAATTTTGATCCCCTGAACACGAATCTACCATTAATTTCCCTAAAAATCTAAAATTCCTATGAAAAAATCGTAAAAACACAATAAAACACGTTTTTCTTTGCTTCGGTCCATGCTTTCGACAAAAATTTTATGATATTCGTAATTAGCATAAAATTTCCGATCAAATATACCGTTTTAAGAGTTCAACAATGGAAAACAAACGAAAAAGGACGTCAGAAAAATAGTCTACAAAAGTTTTTTCGCATTTTCCCAGTCTAATTTTCCACTTTCGGCAAAAACTCGAGCATATTCGTAATCAGCGGAAAATTTCCGATGAAACAGACCATTTTAAAAGTTCAAAAACAAAAAAAAATTTTTTTCGACCTCCCAGGCCCGTTTTCCCGAAATCTCAAAAATCACGATATTTCAAAAGGTCGTAGAGCGGGCGCCTTAGGTGCAATGGACTTTCATTTGGAGGGTTTGGAAAAGGTTTTTGCCTAA